>FXXK01000029.1:0-32720 GCA_900184695.1 Betula pendula | reverse complement strand
TCTCATCCTATCCGCCCCTAGTCTCTCCTACGCCTCCTGCACCTTCGCCACCTTCACGCATATCACCACCACCACCACCCATTATCACTCGGCCTGCACGCACCATCTCTCGACCCACCTATCTCAAAGATTTTATTTGTGCACCTCTACCTACCAAGTCCATCATGACTTCCCCTGATCAGACCCTCGGCAGGTATGGTACATTCTCTCTCCCATTTTCTTTCATATGATCGTTTTATCCCAAACACTTGGTTTTTTATCTGCATTGTCTCACCATAAAGACCCACAAATTATGCTCAAGCGGTCCAACATTCTCATTGGCGGGATGCTATGGCTTTCTGAAATTCAAGCCTTGGAGGCCAATCACACTTGGACACTTCAATGTGTAACCTCCTGGCAAACGACCAATGGCTGTAAATGGGTCTTTAAAACAAAGCTTCGAGCAGATGGCACCATTGAAAGGTACAAAGCCCGCCTGCCACTTTTGTCCCATATATATGTGCTCATCCTCACAGTATCCTGACCCTGGTATATGTGTCTAGAGACATCGTGACACTCGTTCTTCTGTTCTCTGTTCTAAACAGACCAGAGAATCAAACCTTTCACGCTGATATGCCAAGCTGTTACATATGTTTCGTAATCGTTCACCTTGTTGTTTTCGGTGCGCAGCTGCGCGAGACTGGCCGAGGACCCGTCGCACAACAACGGTATACATCGTTCCCTATCTCATGCTGAGAGAGTGTTTCAAGATGATTTAATGAGCGTGTTCAAGCGCGCGACAACCTTGATGAAGAAGTCTGACCCATCAATTCCACCCCTGGGTGGTTTGTATGTGAGAAAAGAGGGAGACTCGACTTTGTTCAGCACTACAAACCGCACAGAGACTCGCTTGCATTATCGTGGACTGCTTTCCAAACAGCCCTGTATTCTTGAAGCCTTAGAATTTGTGTTCTCTCTAATATTGCTTCGTGTCCTGGATAATCGCTGCTCGGTTTTCTTTTCAATAATCCTTCAGCCAGTATCTCATTTCTCTCTACGGTTAACATCAAGCATTCTACATCAAGGACTTCTCCTTCCTATAGTATCTTGATTGTATGCATTATGGTAATGACATCTTGGTGGCTGGTAATAATCTGGATTCTATTAACAAACTCAAAAGTCTTCTTAGCTCAGCAGTTTCGAAATCAAAGACCTTGGCACTTTTAAAATATTTTTTTGGGCCTATAGAAGTATTGCTCGTTCTCATCATCCGGTATCTTTCCTTAATCAACGAAAATATGCCCTGGATATATTCTCAGCGACAGTGGTCATCTTGGTGCTTCGGCCAGCTTCTTTTCCCATGAACAAAACCTCAAGCCTCACCAATGAAAGAAGGTACTCTCCTACTTGATCCTAGTTCTTATCGACGCCTTGTGGGCCGTTTATGATTTATCTCAGCTATTACTAAGGCCAGACATTTGTGTTATATCCGTCAAACTTTTGAGTCAATTTATGCCATCTAACCTCACCGCCATAGTATATGAAGCACCATTACGTATACTTTTATCTAAAATGTATGCATTTGTCCTAATTACTAAGTTTGAGTTTATTCTTTCCCGCTTAATCAGAGTTGGCTGCCAATATCTCTTACTTCTAAAGATAATCATCTGTGCTACATCCTAGGAAATGGTTACTACTGTGGTGCATTTTGTTTTGGTCACACTTAATTGAATATGACTGAGACAATCCCTACACCGTATCGGGATTATTTTTTTTCAGATCTTCCTGATTTTGTGTGTAAAACGTTATATAGTTCCCTAATTACTCGTCCGCTCCACCCTCTAACACCTTGATCATCTACTATTGAGAATTTTGCTGACACATTACTACACTCTAAAATGCTTAACAAATATTTGGCCGTTAAAGCATTGATTCAACACAGTACAAAAATAAGGTCCTAATATCTCTATCATATTGCATTGAAGACTACAGAGCAACCAAAAAGTCAAAAAACACAGTTTCCCGAGCGGATATCCGCTGAATGGGACTGAATTTACCTGTCTGATGCATAATACATATGTTGCAAGTCAGAGTCGAAAGAATACTCCCTATATTGTCGGTACCACTTCTCACTTTAGGCTCAAATATTGCTCTTCAGACTCTCGCGTCCGAGTGGAAGGCATTTCATCACTAGATCTCATTCATTCTCTAAGACCCTAAATAGATGATAATTCTTTAAAAGGCGAGACGGCGACTAATTGTATACACACATAAGCCATCAAGTCTCGTTATGCAACGAATTGTGATCTGCTGCCTTAATTTAATCCCCGGGTTTCTTATCTCGTACTTGGATGACGCATTATCTGGACAACATATTGACTCATGTTTCAATGATGCCAACCATTATTAGGGGTCAAGACAATACAGTCGCGCGTTGCTATAGGATTGTAATTTTCCTGAAAATACAGCGCTACCACACCTAGTATATATAAAGTCATCAGCCGCAGCTGCTCTCTTGGACATTCACACTTACCAAGAGCGCCCAATTGTGGGTCAGGTGAATCAGTACTTTACATCGCACTATACCATCATCTAAGCCTCATTGGCAAATTGGGCATTTTTACTGTTAAACGTCTAAAATGCTATCCCTATAGAGTTCTTGAAGGGGTGAAATATGAATACTGTAGAATAACTAAAAAAGTACAAGTTGAGAATCCTTTATTAGATTTGGTATTGGAGCATTTCTCTCTTTGTCTCTGAAATTGTTCAGTACTAATGAACCTTGTCTAATTTTTAGCGGAGTTCTACCTATGTATATAGAGTACTACAGAGAATTAACAATGGCACCTGTAACTGCGCAATTTAGAAGCGATTTACATTCTTATGAAAGGGTTTGTTATTCCACTTCGCATTGATATTTCTTTATTGTGTTCACATTGGATGATCATTAGAGAATAGGGGTTTCGGTTATTCTCACATTGGCTTTAGAATTCATTGACCTTAAACTAGGATAGATACTTGGTATAATAAGCTTTGAACTACAATGAGAAAAATCAACAGAGAGCAATTTTTCACTAAGAATAGAGAGGGCTTGTCCTCCTTTTTCGGCTTTCTCTACATAATCAAAAATAGTTGGGGTCCTCCATCCTGTACTTTTCATGTTAAACAAAAACCAGAGTAAGAGCCCGATATCGAGCTAACAGTCAAGTAGATAACTTTCCGGGTCAGAAATCTGCTGTACGCGTTTAAATAATCCCCTGGTAGTTTCTACCTACATTTGGTTCTATTGTCATTATCCTTTTAGGCACTTTGTATATAATTAGTGATGCAATATTGAGTACTTGCAACCTATTAGATAAACATTAAATTTTATTTGTCATTATGGGATTATGTTATCCTTCATAAGATTAACGTGTGTATAATGGTTAATATTAAAAAACTGATAACAAATATGTATAATGTTTTTTATCGTGAACAATATGAGGGTGTAGCTACGTCAAATCCATAGTGTAGGAAAAAATGCCAGTAATGGTCAGCATACTTAAACCCATAATAATTACACTCGCTATTAAGATTGAAAGGCTAAGAGATAATTTGACCCCTCACATATATGATTTATGTACGTTATGAGGGATTATCTGATAATTAGTGGGTATATAGGCTTGGTTCATCAAGTATATAAAATCAGTGTGGAGATTTTTTCTGGTTCCTAATATTACGATGTTTACCTATGAGATAAATACTGAGCTAATGGGATGTACGATTGACTTTTGTGGGGAGGGAGGTTGGGTCACCAGATAGATCGAAATCTGCTGAAGTATCTTAAATGTCGATTTACAATATCTTAAGTAAGCAATTGATGATACGGCCAATGCCGACCCGTTGCGCCCGTACCAGGTGGGTGCCCAAATAGAAGAAGAGGTAAGAGAGATGACATATACGAGAATGGACATTTATGATATCTTCTACATGAAGAGTAGGAACCGCTCATCAACAATAAATTTTTGTTCTTATCAACCAGAAGTCAAGTTTCTATATTGTTACGGGGGATAGATCGATAGAACACAAATGATGGTCCACGAAGTTTTCAGCCATAATACTATATTCTCAACAATCCTGTACGTCCTTGCCAACTAGCTAAATCTAATGATATGATTTCGCGGGATATAATGAGACGCTAGGAGTGAGAGGCAGCAAAAATTATATACTAGTGACTCTATAACCGCTATATTATCATATTCTTTGAAGATTAAAACAAAGTTGGATGTGAATGTTATGTGAACCTTCTCTTTGAGGAACTTACAAAAAGCACATTGCAATGTTAAGGGAGAGTATGACTTATACATATATTTTTGGATCAAATGTGTCCTTTCACTGTGAATACCAATTATCGCTCGAAGCGGTGCAAATCTAGGCTCAACTCAGTAAATTATTATGCCCATAAATGATAGAGATATATGGTAGCAGCAAGTCAATTGAAAGATAATAATGTGAACAAGAGACAATATTGGTGTACGACGGTTACATATGCAGCTGGTACATACTTTACCTTTACTTCAATCTGGTTTCTGCTGGTTTACCGAATTTAAGAAACCTATCTAGTACCGTAACCGATTTCGAGTTTGTATATGCTTTAAATAAAAAATTAAAAAATTGAAGACAAGTTCTGATTAATAACATTTTTTTGACTGCACTGCGTTAAATTATCACGATACCTTGGGTATCGAGGGATCAGAAATCAGGTTTCAACATGATGGTGAATTCCTACCTCGTGTGAACAAACTCTTACGTAACCGTTTCGTTGGTGTTAATCAACCTAGCTACATATACCTGTGTTGTGTCTTGGCTGTAGATATACAAAATAACCCTTTCAACACCAGTGTTGATTGTATTGCTCTACTTTCAGTAAATTGTAATATATTATTATTTCTTCCTGAAAGAATGTCTATTATATTGATGCCTATACTGCAGACTACAACTCTAGAGCGTAATTTAGACTACTCTGTGTAGTATCTCAACTTTTATGGTGCTAACAGGCAATCCAATGTATAGCCTACCAATTATTTTCAAACGAACCCATATGTCTTATGGCCTGTAGTTTATCGAGTCGTAAAGATGTAAGACAGGTGATTACTTATGAGGAGAGAGCGTAATAAGGCGCCTCCACCGGTAGTGGATGACAGAGGAATACAATTTGGCTTAATTCAATAAGTGAGTAGTTAAACCTTCTAAAAAGGCCTCAAAGACTGCCGTGAAGCCATGAGTCACGAGAGAATTTATGCTTGTGTTTGTAGCAATTGGTTTGCTCCCTTGTGTTAATTTTTTCTGCGAGAGAGCTATGTAAAAGTTTAGGGTGTATCCATATAAAGCGGTTTTGTGCAAATTCCTGTGCATTAGATTACATGTAATGTGTAGAGTCTCCAACAAAGAGAGATTCGTGCTTGTCATGGAAGCTGCTAAAAATTTCTAAACTTTTTCATGTAGATTATAAATTTGACTTGTAATACCAGTTGGCCAATCATGTGACTCGGTGCGCCAACTTAACTAGTATTAAAACATGCCTGAGTATCTAAACACTTGGGTAATGTCCTTTTCGCGTCGTAAATTAACGGAGTGATGGACCTTCGAAGGCATCATATAGTAAATAGGAAATTTCCAATTATAGTTGGGCGAGTTTTCGAGATTCCCAAATGAGCCAAACGTTCGACTTGTACGCTTGACAGGAAAAACATGATTATTGACTTGTATCGAATTCAAAACAGTATAAATGTTTTAGGAATTGAGGTCCGGATGAGTAAGGAAATACCATCATATCCATTGTTGAGAAGTAATAGCTTGTTTTCTTATCCTTAGGTCATGCTTTGTGCTACGCTCAGACATTCGATCTAATGGTTTGCTACAATATGAAGATATATCATGATATTTATCATACTAAGAGTTTGAGGTAAGTAGTATCTGTTTTAAATACGGTCAGGGTAGATCTATGTAGCAAGATCACTCGTAGAAAATGTTATCCTGCATCAAAGTAGAGATGTCAGACTCTCGATCTCTCCATTACAAAGATTATCTTCAGTCTCTGATTTCTGAGAGTTATTTATGTCATGTCTCCTAGGTAAAGTACATTCCCCATAATACTGGACTCCTAGAGGCTCAGAAATAGCTATAGTAAATAGGTTTTGTGATGTCATTCAAAAGGTACCTGTGCATGTTTAAATCCTAAAGAGTTTTTTCCCAATAGATTGAAATTGATAAAAGATAGTAATATCGTAGTTATTGTCATTCATTTTGAAGTGAACGATAGAAGTTCGTCAAAAAAGTAGACCTGATTACCATGGTAGCAAATGAATTCTCAGGATATTCTCTTTAAGGTGATATGTTCAATAAATAAAAGCTAATTATTTTTGCAATAACTCGCTGCCCGTTCCATTTGTGATAAATGATTGTTGAATAAATGAGATAAAAAAAAATGAATAGTTTGTAATGCATGCATTTGATGAAATGAAGCCACAGGGTTGGGGCCGACTTTAATAATGATCGAGAATGAATGATAATGTAAGAAAGCAAACATGTTAAACTTGACAGCGGCGTCGACACAGCCTGACTCCTCCAGCGTCGCTGGGCCACTCTCCTGCTCACTTTCGCGATCGCACTCTACGGGGCGCCATCACACACTCGGTGTATTTGACCTAGACATTTCCACCAGTCAGGGTCAGCTAGATTGTATGTTTTCTCTCGGACTTTGAATATAGGTAGTTGACTGTATGTATGAGGTTAAAAAGATAGAGTTTTAGAAGAACAAGCATACAATTGTATTAATATTTTATATGAGATTTGATGTTGATTTATGTGTTTTATATGGCTTCATGCTAGATGTATCAGTATGCATATGAGCTTGAATACGCCAAACACTATGTATACGCACGTCACCGCGGTCACCGCTCACCCGTACACGTCTGCATCCCTGATTTATGGTTTGATGTTTAACCATATGCTTGACCCCCTAGTGTTTCCGCAAAGGGATGAAAGTACATGTATACCGGCACCACATCACGTGTACCTAAGTTATATGTTATACTTATGGTATAGAAGAGTTTGTATGTGTAAATGCTTTCCCAAACGGGAGACTACTATAACGATGCCCTAGTACCGTTTTCAACTGAATAAATGCTTCAAAAGGTTTGCAACTACAGTGTTTTACTTTTTCATTAGGTAACGTTATGTTTTTAAAAGAAATGTCAAGCCTTAGTAGTTTGTTATTGTAAACTTCTTAGTAACACAATGATTATTCAGCTTATTTAAAAGTCAATGGGTTTTATTAATGAGAGATTATTACACTCACTTTATGATCTGCTATGTTATCGTGGTAATCGCTGCGATGCAAAGATCTCTGTTGATGCAGGTGTAGGGATGTCGATTGAACGATCCCATTGCTACTAATTTGGGCCCGGGGGAAAGTTTATGATTGATATCGTGGAGCCCTTTTTTTTTTGATAGACTGATATTTTATTAGTTTATTCTTTTGTACAATCATTGTGATTGTGATTACACAACAGTATTGATGTATATGTTTTGGTGCAGTCGCCATGTGGAGACTTTGTATTGTCATTCTTTTAGTAAAAGATAACAGTGGTAAAACCTTTATATTAGAGTTTTATGTTTGTTCACCTCCTTACTTATGCTTAGTTTACTCCCAATAAATGTATGCTTCTGCTGAGAATTTGTATTATGTGTTATGTAACTCTGAATGCACATGATATGGTATTCTCATAAAGAATTATGACGAATGTATATATTACGTACAAGTTTTCTTATCACCTGTGGTGGATTGTTCTACCGGGTCGTCTACCCGGGATTCCGTTTTTTCTCTTACAACACAAAAAAAAAAAATTAACTGTTGTAGTAATGAACTAGGTCCGTCAGTTTTTGGTATCGTATGTGGCACTTTTGTGTAAGCACATACTCCTATTTGCCCATATAATATACAATGAAAAACTTTTAAAATATAGATGTTTGTCACTCTATGCATGTATGTTTGATTTATTGTGTAGATGTTGTCCGCTACGAGTTATAGAACTCCTAATGATAATATGTTCATAATATAAGTTTGCCTTATGTGATTTTCAACTCGCCCTATGTTACTATTTTGGTGCCTGTGGTTCGAGGTCCGTTACCATAGGGACAAACCAACATTTGAGATGAAGTTTAAAGGAGAAAGAGAAACAGTGAAGAAAGTAAGGAAGGAGGAAAAGAAGCACAGCAGAAAAGAGGAAGGAAACCAAGAGAAGAGAAGAGAGCTCAGGAAGAGAACAAGACAAGTAAAGAATAGATGAAACAGTCGTATCACAATTTTTTTCTCATAAGCCGATACCATGACCGATCATTCGATAGGCGGCCATAGTCCACATTAAATTTTATAAAGTCATCATTAAAGCTGATACAATAGAAAATAAGTTAATAAACTATGGAATTAAAACCTAATGCCTGGGACTAACATGTATTTAGGCTAGTGGCCCCGCTAAAAATATTATAAAGCCAAAAATAAAATAATAAAACCAGTTTCAAAAAATAAAATAAAACAAAAATGCAAACTAATAAGTCCAATAGTGATCCATTTCTCAATAACTCAATCACAAGGTCGATGTGGGTTGAGCATCCTTTGATGTTGAGTCCCCTCTACACAAATGTGATTTGTGGCTGTGATTTGGCGTCCCGCACATAAAGTTATAACGTACTACCTACAACATTCCATAATCTGTTCATTCGAATACGCTTTTATTGCAGTAAAAAATCAAAGAATTTACAAGAGAAAAAGAGAGATGGAAGTTCTTGAGAGCTAATGCATTACAAACTAAATGATAAAGTGAAGAGATCACGGGACCTTCAAAAAAAGAATCTGGGGGGAAAAAAAATCTCAATCACCTATTAGATTGAAATGAATGATCAGAGATTCAGTTTGATGGAGTGATATTGATCTGAGACAACCGCCTTGGGGCAACTTTCGAGGATGAACGAGCACGAGAGCAGATGGATAATCTCTATACCCACCTGTACCAAAAGAAAGTTCCACATTACGTAAACGAGTATAACATTAAATCCTTGAGTTCCTAGAATAAGCACATAAAAATACAAAATAAAAACTGATCAAGAGAAAATTATTTTTTTACAAAAATAAATTGACCTTAAATAGTTAAATTAATTGTAACAGCCAATGAGACATGAGGCATCCATGAAGAGTGAAGGGAGAAAGGACATTCATGTATCCTTAATATAAACTTTAGCCAATTGTATTATGGGTTTTTACATAAATGGAAGTTTAATAAAAAAGCCAGTAAGTTATAAGCATAACGCCATGCCTATGAAACTTCCACTTACAAAAACTCTTAAGGTGGGGGACCTGCAACATGAATATTAGTTGAAACAAATTGTTGAGTAATGTCGGATCACCAAGGAACCTGGGGGCATTAGCCACAAAGTTATATAGAAAATTCCATTAAAATATTAAGTTTCCGAAACTTAAAATAATAATTATTGGTTCAAAGATTTTTGGGATGATTCAACCTCAACATCTAAATCGTCTTATCAAATGCAGAGAGCAAGCTAACCACACACCAATAAAGATGGTCTTGTCAATATTACAGAACATTTGGGTTTCTTTGCTAAATTTCAGCATCAGAAGAGGAACTCACACAACCATCTTTAAGAACAAGTACAACAATTCCTGTGACACAAGCCAACCTGGCAAGTTAAATAAGTTAGGCAACCAACTTCTGTTTTAAGAAATTTCCAAACCATTTTTTTTGCGTGCTTTAATAACTCATTATAGTCAACATACTCCTTGACATGATTATGATTTATGATCTTTTTCATTTTGTTTTGTTTGCAATGCGTTGCATCATGCCATCTACACAAGTATGATTAATGTTTGAGATAATTCACTATCCCTCTAAAATTTCATTTTTTTTTGTGTGTCCTCTTAAATTTCAAATCTCCAATTTAGTATATCAACTCCAATTTTACAAAACGGGCTCTGTGTAGGGTTGAGATTAAATTAGATGGCAGAAGGGGTGAATGACTTTATACACTAAAAAAATTTACAAAATTCAAAATTAACATAATTACAAATTAGGAATTTCTAAAAAAAAAAAAAACCCATTGGGAAAGGCAGACTGCGAGGTTTGTGGTCATGGGTCATGAAGCATATTGACATTGACTGCCACCTTGTCCGTGACAAACTCCGTGCTAAGATAATTTCTACAGCTCACGTCCCCTCTAGTCATCAGCTTGCCGACATTTTCACTAAAGCTTTGGGCCGTGACAACTTTCATCGCTTCCTTAGCAAGTTGGGCATTACGGATCTTCATGCTCCAACTTGAGGGGGAGTATTGAGATATGAATTTATTCCATGGATTGATCCCTTGATTTTCTATGATTTATTTTTTATTAGTTTCCATGTATATAGATATACACCTGTACGTCATTAGTAGCTTTTACATTTGAGTTGTATTTTCCTTTCTTAGTCCATAGATCATGGGATTTTGTTCCCTTGGCTGTAATATAAAACAGAGAACAATGATATAGAATATACACGAGAATCAATTCTGTTTTCCATTTCCTTGTTCAATATTGGTCCCATTTGTCTTTCTTAACAAAATCATTACCATCTATCAACATAACTTCCAAGTAATGAAAGTGTGGTAAGCAATACTTAGTTAAACAGTGAAAAAAGAAAGAAAAATATTTTGTATAAATAGAAAATGTACATGCAATCTCCTTCATACACACAGAAGGCAAAACCCATCTCAAGTACTTCAAATATACTTTTGTTCACATGTTTTTTTGGCATATATTCTACTGTAAAATGTGTCCACCAGTTTTGGATCTTTCCCCTGGCATCTTTGTCTCTTGTATGATCCGCATAATTTCTTCAGCACTCTGGCTTGGTTGGTCACATTTTGCTTTCACATAGCTCGTTTTTGTCAATTTCTATGAACTCTTTCGGCAAATATTTATTAAACTAAAGGATTCTCATTGATGATTTGGGTTGAGAGTGCAACAAAAAGTGCCATGAGTCATGACAGCCATGGTAGGCCCCTTTTGTTAGCTCGTGGGAGTGAGCTTGGTGGGCTCTTTTGATTGGGCCCTCTTTCAGCCTGACATTTTATGTGGGCTGACCTTTCTTGGATTTGCAAAAAAATTGACCCTCAACAAAGTACGATTGCAGTGGTAGTTTTGGAGGACAAACTTTAATTCAAGGGTTAAATATCTGATTTTTTTTTTTTTGAAGTTTGGATCCTTCTTCTCTAGTTTGATTTCAATCGGAGAGGAGCTGGTATTTTGAAATATAAGGGCAAAATTGTTTAATTGGTCTTAAATATCTTTGCCTCTTCAAACTACCATTCATTTATGAGTTGTCCTTATGAACTATCATATGTTACACTCAACCTCCTTAAACTATCATTTTGCTTGCAAAAAAATCTCGCTGTTAATCAACCTCATTGAATCAGATGGAATTTTCATTTTTTAGGCATAAAAGGACAAAAATATTCTCAAATAAAAATACAAAAATTAAGAATTAAGAATTAAGAACTTTTTTTTTTTTTTAAAAAAAAAAAAACCTTCCACTCCAAGGTGTTTGGAGGTGGGTCGGCCACCCTTGAATCAAATGAGGTAGCCATAATGTCTCAAACGAGAGCAACGTGGCATTATTATTTATTTTAAAGAAAATTTCATGCTTTCATTAAAAACATAAAAACATTACACTTTCGGCACTTACAGTATCATAAATAAAAGAAGGGTAATCTTCCACTCAAATTTAATTTATAGATTGTTGTATTGCTTGTCTTCGCAAAACTTATGAGTAGTCGTGTTTGCATCCCTTTTAGTGTCATTCACATTCCATGATTGGAGACTTATAAGTATCATCTTTGCATCCTTATCAATTGCCCATAGTAACATAACATTAATCAATTGGGCGATGTGACACATCGTTGACTAATGGACTTATTTTAAATAGAAGAAAATTTAGGGAGTAAATTTAAATTTTTCCTTTTTTATGGGTAAGATAAAAATAAGAAAAAGTCCACGTACTCCCCTCAAACTACCACTTAATTGACAATATCTCTCCCAAACTTTCAATTCTACCAAATAATTGTTAATGTCCCCCTTAAGGACGAAAATACCCTTAATGAAATAAAATAAAAAATTCTAAAAAAAAAAACTAAAACTAAAAATTTAAAATGATAAATAATAATAATAATAATTTTTTTTAAAAAAAAACTACAATTCATAAGGCTAAAAAAAACTAAAGCTAAAAATTAAAACAAAAACAAAAAATTAATTTTTTTTTTTTTTTTAAAAAAAAAACACTACAAACAATTAGACAAATTCAGAATAAAAAAAAATTATAAACATTTTCGTTTCAAAAATTATTTTTTAAAAATAAAAATAAAATAAAAATTATATATATGTTTTTCGAATTCATAAGGGTATAAAAAACTAAAACTAATAATAATAATAATAATAATAATAATAATAACAATTTTTATTTTTATTTTATTTTTTTATTTTTTTTAAAAAAACTCTCCAACCCAATTGACCAAATTCAATTTTTTTTTTAAAAAAAAAATTATAAAGATTTCATTTTAAAAAATTAAAATAGGGTATTTGGTCTTATTGAAAAATTTGTATGATCATTTTTGTCTTTTTGTTGGCCTTAGGGGGGACATTGTCAATTGTTTGGTAGTTTGGGGGGATATTGTCACAATTGAAAGTTTGGGGAGAGACATTGTCAACTAGATGGTAGTTTGAAGGGGATATATAAACTTTTCCCATAAAAATAATAAAAAAATATATAAAAAAGAAAGTGACTCCTTGTTTTTCTTTTCCTCTTCTGAGCAAAGTTTGGGTTGTTATTAGAAGGCCCATCTATGCAGCACCGCCTTTATCCCATCAAAAACACGTTGCAAGCCATGAAAAAGAAGGAAAACAATAACCAAAAGCGTCACACTCAAAAGAAAACCTGGGAAAGATAGGGACGATTGTGCCGATTTGCAATTCTTTCACCAAAAATCCCATCAAAAACTACGCAAACAACCAAAAACAGGAATGGTGAGGCGGAGGCCTAGCGGACTCATAGAGTTCCCTTTCTCTGACGACGGCCCGGAGTTCTTCAAAGTTTTCCTCCCCTACACGAACTCGCACCAAATAGTAATCTCCCTCTCTTTCTCGCTACTGTTTTTCTAATGCCTGGTGGGTATGATCAGGCTTTGCTATTCAGTGAGTTTTTTGTATTTGTTTTTTATCAAAGAGTAAAAGACTGGCCGGGTCTTTCTTTTTGGGTTCATAAATTCCCATAAACTTCTTTTCTTTTTTCTGGTTTGTTGTCATCAAAGTTGATACAATTCGTTGGGTTTTGCCCGCCTGCAAAGCCTACATCTTATCTAATTCGAGTGGAGGTGCGAGTTTGAGTTTGCCCCTCAGATCACAAAGCGGCACTTCTAGGGTTCCTATCATTCAAAAAAAAAAAAAAAAAAAAAAAAACCTCGTTTTTAGGTGTCAGGGGTTTGAATCTTTACTACATATCCAAGAAAAGAAAAGGATATTATATTATTTTTTTGTTTTGTTTTTTCCTTTTAGAAGTTAGGAATTTGATGTTTTGTTTTGTAAAATACCACGATGATGATGGGATTTTATTTTGCGAAGGCCAGCCAGAATCCACAGTACATATTGGCCTTCACAACAAAGTGTAAAGATTTTTTTCCCCATATATTAAACTAGTAAACGTTGTAAAAGAATTGTTTAAGATGCATGACTGTCAGATATATCCTGTGCAGTGTTTTTGAATATTAGATAGACAGTAGACTGCATGCTTGTTATATGGTGAAAAGTGAAAACTGAATCTATTTGATATTGCAGTCCATACCGCCAGCTTTTATTGGGCACTTCAATGGAGACATACCAAAGATGGCCATTCTCTTTGATCATACTAAGAAGCCTTGGCATGTCACACTGGAGAAATATGAGGGGCGCTTGTGTTTTAAGAATGGCTGGCAATGCTTTGCTCGCGATCACTCTCTGGAATTTGGAGACTTTCTGATTTTTAAATACAATGGAAATTCTGCATTTGAAGTCAAAATATTCAGTAAAACTGGATGCATGAAGGGAGAAACTATTCCATTTGGGGATTTGGAAGAAGATTCTGAACCAGAGAAAAATTGTAGGAGACTCACTTGTGCTGGCAAGCGAAAGCATTCAGAAATAGGCCTCAAGAAAAATGAAGAGCCAGGCAGTGAGTTGTATTTATTGCTTTTCTTCCATTTTTTGTTTTGTATAACATGAATATATATGATTTAGAAAGTTGTATCCTTACAGGATCATCTAAAGCTGCTCGGCATAAATCACGAAGAACTGTTGAAACAAATCTTGAAGAACATATTATCCCAAAAGTTGGCAAATTTGTTGCACCAAAAAATCCATTCTTCGTGGTGTCCTTTGCTAAACATATGCAGTATGCCTTGGTGAGTTTTTTGGTCTTGTCTTTTGCAGTGTATATATGCATTGTTGTTCCAATATCTGTTGGCTAGGGCTGAGCACCGCCCCCTACGAGCGGATTTCAACCTTAGCCTGACCTAGTATTCGCTCCCCAGCGGAAGCCTCCCCATCCACTGGGGGCTGAAATGAGCCTATCCACCCCCCGCATATGGATAATTTTTTAGGTCTCGTCCGTTTAGCCCATGATTCCAAACTTTCCCTTTTGCTGGCTGCCCAAAAGAAGATAGCGGGTTAAAGGTATGCGGTTACGGATAATACCAGCCCGCCCACACATTTACTAACATATGCAGTTTTCAAGAAAAGATCCTGCCCGCCCAGGTAATGGGGGAAAAAATCGGCCCATTACCCTTACGGCCAGGCGGAGCCTGGCGGGCGGATCGGTTATAACTGTTGTGTACATTAGTTATCTTTAATATATAGATAGAGGAGAGTTGATAATGTTCTTCAACTTTGATGATATATTTTGAGAGTGAGGATAAATATATGGTTGACTGCAGAGTGGCACCTAAGAGATGTATATTATATATGCTCTTGTTTTACATTCCAGGGTATATTATTATTTTGATATTTGAAGAGCCTTAGAAGGTCATTGAGATTTTTGTTGTAGATGTTATAGAGACAAATTGATATTACAGTGTATGCTATTTGGTGTTTGTTCACTAATCGATCAATGACATACTTTGTTTAAATGGCAGAAAGAATAAAATTTTCATGATATTGTTTCTGATTGCAGAATGTTCGAAAATCGGTGGTACAGGCATTTAACATTAGATTGAAGGAAAACATGGTGATCCGTGATCAAAACAGAAATTCATGGCCAGTGAAAATAATGTTCAGAAGTGATGGCCGAATCGCTCTTGGTACTGGATGGTCTGATTTCGGAAACAAGAACAACTTACAAGTAGGAGACCAATGTGTTTTTGAGTTTGTCCTTGGAAGGGGAAATATATGCAATGAAATGAATGTTCAAATTCTTCGTGGAAATGCAAGATTAAACAACCTTCGTCAATATGAACATTTGCAGAAGGCAGGGGCCCATTGTTCTTGATCACATAGTGCACTAATGAGGGAATGTAGGCTGAACTTAGTCTTGTCACAGTTGGTTCTTGCTACTATATCTGCATAGTTGATTTTTTTTTTCTTTAAACAAAAATAAAATAAAATTCTTGTTTCTCTAGATTCTCGTGGTTATTACCTCATTTTATTCTTACTATGAAAATTTGTGTGTTTAGATCTTGGGACTTGACTTTCATGATCCTGGGCCTAGCACTAGGAGGAGAGACTTCACCCTTGTCTCCAGTGTCACGGCCCCAATACCTAATATAATCACATGGAAAATGCCATGTCTCTTTTTTTTTTTTTATAAACCACAAACTTAAATAAAACATAAATTGAAGACCTACGCACTAAACTGAATGATACATAATTAATATATATAGATTCACCATTACATCTGGAAAAAATATTGTTTGTTACATTTACAATAGTGCCACACAAGGCAACTATAACTATGGACATGTTCATGGACTAACCCTAACTCAAAAGCTAGGACCTCTTGTGGACTTACTGATAGTAAATAAGGCACCATTTGTTAAGTCCTTCCCACCCCCCTAACATATATATTATCGTGCACCCACCCCCCTAACATATTATCGTGTAGTGTGCACTGCTTTAAGCAGTGGAGACGTACCAATCTCCGCCACAATTTCAAACTCTTAACATATTTCTTCCAATAATGCCCCCAAAGTCCATTTTAAAAACAAAACTGAATACATACACAAATCTGAGGGCATTTTAGACCGAAATAATTTTTTTTTCAATAAAATTGCAGGTTACTTCAGCCTTTTGTCAAATCACGTTTCCTGTGCAACTTTTAAAAAAATTCTCTAACAAGTTATGAAGTTAACAAGCAGACCCTAAGTGCACTTAGGGCTCCTCCTTGCTATTTAGACTATATCTGTTAAATTAAACAATTTTGTTAGTGTAAATAGTGAATCCACGGCTCAATAAGTAAAAGCAATTTAACTAATTATGTTTGTGATGTGAGCCTTTTATTTAAAATTTTTCTTATTTATTTCAAAGCTAGTTCTTAAAATCAAAATTAACTTTTATTTAAAACCATATGCAAGAGGTTTTTATAAACCCACGTAGAAATGCGTTTTAACAAAAATAACAATACAAAAACATTTTAAGTAAGAGTGAGACTTTTTTTTTATAGTAGATTTTAAATCACTAAATTCTCTTAGTATTTTCTGTTTCAGAATTTTATCAAAGTATCACTATACATATTTAGGTTAACACAGTTGCAATCAGATAATAGTAAAAAATAATATTCAAAATCAAAACATGCAAATTATATTCATAATTACATACAAAGAATAATAATCATAATCATTTCATTTTACAATTTGCTAGTCATATTGCGTCTTTTAGCACTACATTTGTTAAGCATATTACCCCATTTAATATTGGGTTTGCTAGTCATATCGACTCTTCTTAGCACTAAGTTTGTTGGACTTATTTTTTCCACTATAATGTACATTATTTGTATAAAAAATTATAAATATACCTTTAAACAAAATATAAAAAACATTAAAAAAAAAAAAAAGGTAAAAAGTAATGGTGAATTTATACACACGGCAATGGCAATGGCTCTTTCAAGACTACTGTGAATTTATATGAGTATTTGTTTTTTTTTTTTTTATATAATTTTTAGGAGTATTTTTAGCTTTTTGATAATTTAAAGGAACGTTACAAAATTCACTCATAGTTCTTCTGCTATGTGTACTTCTCCCTGGACCCTGACGTAAACCAAATTTGATGGCCGAATATTCTGTTTGTCTGTTTGAAAACCTGCTACTAAAAATATTCTCTGAACTCTGAAGGGGGATGTGAGGAGACAAAACGACGTTGTTCTGAACGAGGTGATTAGACGGGGCTTTGAAGGAAGCTAGGGAAGTGAAGGTTCAGGCCAGGCGTATGAAGAAAGGAAGAAAAGTGACGTGGCAGAAGATTTGAAAAGTGGATAGAGGATGACAAGTCCAATCAGACTAATTAAGTACAGTCAGATGCCATGTATTCATTCAACATTGTATTTTAAGCCCAACCGTTACAATTGTATTTCAACCAATCAAATTTAGTTTTACCATATCAGGCAAAAATACTCTAAAACCTTATATATGATTTACAATTAAATGTTCTTAGAGGTATTGAAGCATGCTAAAAAAATAATTTATTTATTATAATCAAATTTTGTCGACTAATTTAATAAATTTTGTGAGTATCATACTGACTTAAATAAAATACATGTTACAATTTTATCAGTTTTGACATTTTACACTAACAAAATTTAATAAGTTAGTAAACAAAATTTAACTAAAATAGGAAATTATTTTTTTAGTATACTTCATGAACTTTTTTGCTTATTTTAATACCAAAATGAACTAATTACAAATCAATAAGATAAAATACAAAAATTAATTTTGTAATTGTTACCTATATTTTTAATAAACCAAATAAATCTTTATGTATTTTAAAAAACACATATGAAAATTACCTGTTTTTTAAATAAGGGAGATAAATTTCTTATAAATTGGATTCTAAGAAAATTTTTCTAACCCCGTCTCCAACAGTGTACGAGTCTCTTAATACGTTTGAATTACAATTTTTTTTTTAATAGTATAAACTTCTTGCATATTTTTTTTTAATAGTACTAATAAAAATATAAACTTGTACAGAAAAAAAATACAATAAGACTATTGAAGGATATTTATAAATATCCTTAAATAGGTGCAAATCACGTCCGAGGCTCCGACCCCAGGAATCTTTGTCCAATAGGGCGACGTTCCCCAAACCGGTTTCTTCTCCCTCCGAGCAAACCATGAAAAACAGAGAAACAGGCAAAACAACAATGGTGAGGTCTGGCGGAAACAGAAAGTTCACTTTCTCTAATGATTGCCCGGAGTTCTTCAAAGTTTTCCTCCCCTACACCAGCTCACATCAAATAGTAATCTCTCCCTCTTTCTCGCTACTGTTTTTGTAATGCTTGGTGGGTATGATGAGCCTTTGCTATATACTCAGTGAGTTAGTATTTGTTTTGGATCAAAGGCTAATTAAAAGACTGGGTTTTTCTTTTTGGGCTTTCCATGAACTTCTTTTCTTTGTTCTGGTTTGCTATCATCAAAGTTGATACAAAAGGCCTTTCTTTTCTTTTTGGGTTTTTCTAATAGTTGGTGGGTATGCAAAAGGCCTCATTTTTAGGTGTCAGGGGTTTGAATCTTTACGATATATCCAAGATAAGAAAAGGATCTACTTGAGCCTACTTGATACAATGATATTATAGTTTATTTTATTTTATTTTATTTTATTATTAGTTCGGAATTTGATATTTTGTTTTATAAAATGCCATGATGATGATGGGATTTTATTTTGCGAAGGCCAGACAGAATACACAGAACATGATTGTTTTCCCAGATGGTCTGTTTGTTTTTGTCTTTTATTTAAAAAAGTATTTTGATTTGACGTAAATGCTAATTTTGGGTATTCTGTGATTACTATTTAAGTTATTTGTTAATATTTGTCTTTTGGAAAGGAAAATGCTTTTAGGTTGTATGATATTGATTAGAGTGTACACCAGATAGGAATGAGTATATATATCCTGTGCATTGTTTTTGAATATTAGATAGACTGCATGCTTGTTATCTGGTGAAAGAGGAATCTCCCTCTTTCTCGCTACTGTTTTTCTTATAGTTGGTGGGTATGATGAGCCTTTGCTATATATTCAGTGAGTTTTTTTGCATTTGTTTTGGATCAAAGCCTAAAAGACTGGGTTGATGCATTTGCTATCATCAAAGTTGATACAAAAGGCCTCTCTTTTATTTTTGGGTTTTTCTAATAGTTGGTGGGTATGCAAAAGGCCTCATTTTTAGGTGTCAGGGGTTTGAATCTTTATGATATATCCGATATAAGAAAAGGGTCTACTTGAGCCTACTTTTTTTTTCTAATTTTTCTAATTTACTTGAGCCTACTTGATAGAATATTGATATTATAATTTTTTTTTTTTTTTATAAGTTCGGAATTTGATATTTTGTTTTGATTAGTGTGTACACCAGATAGGAATGGGTATATATATCCTGTGCAGTATTTTTGAATATTAGATAGACTGCATGCTTGTAATCTGGTGAAATAGTAATCTCCCTCTTTCTCGCTACTGTTTTTCTTCCCAGATGGTCTGTTTGTTTTTGTCTTTTATTTAAAGTATTTTGATTTGACGGAAATTTTAATTTTTGGGTATTTTACTATTTAGGTTATTTGTTAATATTTTTCTTTTGAAAAGGAAAATGATTATTATGTTGTATGATATGGATTAGAGTGTACACCAGATAGGAAATGAGTATATATATCCTGTGCAGTGTTTTTGAATATTAGATAGACTGCATGCTTGTTATCTGGTGAAAGAGGAATGAAATATTGTCTACCCCATGTTCACTCAAAATTGTTGTGATTTTTAAAATTATCATTAGATCAAAAGTTAATAGTGATTTCTCACAAATTCAATGGTAATTTTAAAATTTACATTTAATTTGTGGGATTGATGTTTATAATTACTCCCGGTGAAAACTCAATCTATTTGATATTGCAGTCCATACCACCAGCTTTTATCAGGCACTTTAATGGAGCCATACCAAAGAAGGCCATCCTCTTTGATCATACTAAGAAGCCTTGGCATGTCACACTGGAGCAATCTGAGGGGCGCTTGTTTTTTAAGAATGGCTGGCAATGCTTTGCTAGCGATCACTCTCTGGAATTTGGAGACTTTCTGGTTTTTAAATACAATAGAAATTCTGCGTTTAAAGTCAAAATATTCAGTAAAACTGGATGTAAGAAGGGAGAAACTGTGGCTATTGATAAGACTATTCCATTTGTGGATTTGGTAGAAGATTCGGAGCCAGAGGAACCTTGTAGAAGACTCACTTGTGCTGGCAAGCGAAAGCATTCAGAAATAGTCCTCAAGAAAAATGAAGAGCCGGGCAGTGAGTTGCTTTTCTTCCATTTTTTGTTTTGTATAACATGAATATATATGATTTAGAAATTAAGTTGAATGCTTACAGGCTCATCTAAAGCTGGTCAGCATAAATCACAAAGAAGTGTTGAAACAAATCTAGAAGAGCCGAATATCCCAAAAGTTGTCCGATTTGTTAAACCAAAGAATCCATACTTTGTGGTGGCCATTGGTAATCATACGCGGTATACCTTGGTGAGTTTTTTGGTCTTGTATTTTGCAGTGTGTATACATTGTTGTTCCTATATGTTTTGGGTACATTTGTGATTTTTGATATATGGAGAGAGGAGAGTTTAGAATGTTCGTCAGACTTTGATGATATATTTTGAGTGAGGATAAATGGTTGAATATAGAAAACCTGATCTAATCCAAATATTTTTGAGAGTAGAATTTGAACTGATGCTATCTTTGCTCTGCTCTGGTTGACTCTGTTTTATCCTCTGCTGCACTTGCTGATATGAAAATATTTTTGATGTCAGAAAGAGAAGATTTATGATGATATTGTTTGTGATTGCAGCGTCTTCATTGTTCGGTGGTGCATGCATTTAACATCAGATTGAAGGAAAGAATGGTGATTCGTGATCAAAACAGAAATTCGTGGCCAGTAAAAATAATATTCAGAAATGATGGCCGAATTGCTCTTGGGAGTGGATGGTCTGATTTCAGAAAGAACAACTTAAAAGTAAGAGACCAATGTGTGTTTGAGTTTGTCCTTGGAAGGGGAAATATATGCAAAGAAATGCATGTTCAAATTCTTCGTGGAAATGCAAGATTAAAGTACCTTCGTGGGCATAGGAATTTGCGGAAGAATGCATGATATGTATCAGTTTGAAATGGCTCTCTTTGTTTAATATTTTAGTGGGGATGGTCTATGCCTGACAATTTCTATTTTAATGGGTGCTTTTTTTTTGTTTTTGTTTTTTTTGTTGTAATGTAACATAAATGTAAAAATAATATAATTTAGAGTGTTTTATGTTTTGAGCTGTTTGTTAATAGTATATTTTTCTATTAATTTTTTTTTTTTTCAAACATGGGATTTCGACCCTTACCTTTGCACTTTTTTTTCTCTATTTTTTATTTTTTTTATTTTTTGGATAAATTACATTTTGTTCACCAAACTATCACCCCATTCTCAAGTTCGTCTTTAAACTACAATCGACTGTAACTTTTAGACCTACAAATTATCATAATGTTTCCAGTTGCCCTATGTATCAAAATTTGCCGGTACTTGAGATCGATGAAAAACAATTGCACGTTCCTTGCACGTCAATCTAAGTTATTTTCCAAGTATGGTAGTTTACCGTATTTAGAAAGTACTTCATAGTTCAGACTTTCCAAAATAAACATCCATTATCAAAGAGAGAGCTTGCCAATAAACAACTTTTCATTTCAAACTCTTTAGAAACATTTCATACTGATACAAGTAAAGTCATTTCACTAAAAACAATGGATGGAATCACACGACATGAAATAACCTTAGAAGGGGTAAGAGATGTACTTGCCTCTTGTCTGTAACTAAAAGTTGCCCCTCGTCAGGTAGCTAGCTAGTGACATGAACAAATGTTCGGACATATTAATACTCACATACTAGCCAAGTTAGGATAGACCAATCAACTCCTTTCTGGACTAAAATAGGCTTATTGGTATATCTAATTATCTAATAAATCTCTGAGTCTAAACATAAGCATAAAAGAGCTTTGATCATGACTAATTTGCCCCACTTACAAAACCTGCTACTCTAACTATGGGTTAGGCTTGCTAGTCTATTAAGAATGGATGGATTAAAATATTTTAAACCTACATTAATTATCATGTCCTTAGACTAAAATTCCTGAATCTGAATTTTCTTACTTGGTTAAAAACCCTACATTCTTTTTGATTCAGGGGCGACACACTTGTTTGTGTCATACTATTTTGCAAGGACTTTTAGTTTGGAGTCGAAACTGTCGGATGTAAGCTTTGCAATAACTATACCCGTAGGAAAAACAGTAGTATGTACCTCAATAGTTAAGAGTTGTCCTTTTTTGGAGAAGGTCATGTCATGTCGGCAAATTTTGTTATTTTTGAGATGAGCGGGTTTGATGTGATATTGGGTATGGATTGACTTTTATGTACCATGGTTGTGTAGACTGTTTCTGCAAGGAGGTGGTGTTTAGATCGCTTGGAGCAACAAAGTTCAAGGTTCATGAGAACTGGAGTGCCAGCGTGCCTAAGTTAATATTAGCACTGCAAGCGACCCGATTGTTGAAGTAGGGATGTTCAAGATTTCTAGCTTGCATGATAAAGGAAAAGCTGGAAGCAAAGATTGAGGAGATATATACCTATCGTGTGAGAATTTGTGGATGTGTTTCTGGAATATTTGCCGGGAATACCTCCCAACAGGGAAATTGAATTCACTATAGATCTCTTACTTGGCACGACACCCATATTCAAGGCTCCTTTTCGTATGGCGCCATTAGAACTCAGGGAGCTAAGGGAGCCACGACAATAGCTTCTTGACAAGGGGTTTATTCACCCAAGTGTATTATCATGGAGGATGTCGATCTTGTTTGTGAAGAAGAAGAATGGGTTGATGAGATTGTGCATGAGAGCTGAACAAAGTGACATTTAAGAACAAGTACCTGTTTACCTTGGATACCAATGGGGATATGCACAAAATTAGAAGATAATTTGAATAATTCGAATACCTCAACTGTATTGGATGCAGTTTCTACGAGGGTGATGACAAGGATTGCTAATGCCCATGGCAGGAGGACAAATGTTGCGGAATTTTGAGAAGGTTGTTCATTTGAGTTGTTTAACACCAATTTGTAGGGCTGAAAATACGGGGTAGTTATAACTACCCCGCCACCGCTAACCGCTAACCGTATAATCGCATAACCGCCTTCAAGGCGGTTGGAAAAAACCGCTAACCACCTTAAGCGGGGCGGTTAGCAGTTTTATATATATATATGCATTTTATTTAACATGACGTCGTTTTGTTGGGGTTGATTTTAATCAGCCCCAAGCCTCACACTTCACAACTCACACGACACACGCACTGTCCTCCCCTCATCTCTAATTCTCTCATCTCTCATCTCTGTTCAGACTGTTCCCAAAATCCAAATCCGAAATCCCCCATTTTCAGCCAAATCAGCCTTAGTCTCTCGCTCACTCTCTCAATGGCCAACGGTCAGCTGCACCGCACGGCGCACGGCTCAGCCGCATTGCACAGCCCTAGTCTCTCCCTCACTCTCTCAATAGCCAACGCTCAACCGCACCGCACAGCCCTAGTCTCTCCCTCACTTTAGTCCGATTAGGTCAATCCCCCATTTTCTTCCCCCACTTTCAGCCTTCAGGTAAGGTTTTATTCCTCTTCATTAGGGTTTTTTTTTTTTTTAGGGTTTCAAAGTTTCAAAGACTCCTTTGACTGCTTCAGTTTCTGCTCTTTTGCATTGCTTAAAACCATTGCAGAACTTGAAGGATAAAGGCTTTTGCTTGCTTGAGACGAGGACCTGAGATGGTTCTTCATATTTTGCTGGGCTGATCTGATGACACAAAGGCTCTGCTTGTTTGACTCATCTTCTACGCTCTTCACAAGACTTTTCTTTTTGCGATCTTCAAATTAAAAACAACAACTGGAAGGCCAGGTATACATTGTGGACACCAAAGTTGTGACTGTTTAGTTTTTGCATTATTTTGGATGAGCTAAAATATTTTTGAGCAATAAAGAAAGCTTTGACTGTGATATGTTTGTAACCTAATCAATTGATATTATCTAAGCCCTCCATGATGTTAAATGTTAATGTTAAGTCTATGTATATTTTCAATTGGGTATTTTGATTTTATGATTATTAGGTGTTGATTTTCGGTTAAGTTTAATGGGTTGTATATACTCTGTTTTGATGCTAACCGAGTGGGTTTTTGATTATGGGTTTGTTGTTTATGGGTTTCAGTTGGGTGCATGTATTCTGTTTTCAGTGGTGTTGGCCGAATGGTGTGTATGTGTTCTACTTGAACCCGAGTGTTTGGAATTTCAGTTTGTGTATGTGAGTTGTGCCTTGTTTCTCCACTCTGCCCAATTGGGTGTTCTTGTGGTGTTTTGCTTCTCAATTCTATCCGATTGATATTCCTGTTTTGTTGGTTAGCTATTTTGTGATATTTGGTTTCTTTGTTCTTGGAGTTGGCTGAAAGACCTTGCTGTCTTGTGATGTTTTGATTCTGGCAAGAAAATAGGCCCAAAAAAAATCAGAATTTTTTTATAATGCTTCAGCCCAAATCAGCCTTGAAAAAGACAAAAAAATGGGCCAAAAAAAAATCAAAGTTTTTTATAATGCTTCAACCCAACTCAGCCCTGAAAAAGACAAGAAAATAGGCCCAAAAAAATCAAATGAGCCCAAAAATTGGCCCAAAATTAAAAAAAAAAACCCAATTTTAGCAAAGACGATTATAACGGGGCGGTTTTACGTTTTATAACTGCTAACCGGCGGTTATAACCGCAACCGCTAACCGCCCCGCTTACCGCTAACCGCCCTAGGCAGTGCGGTGGCCGTTACGGTTTTAGAGTAACTGTTTAAAGCGGTTGCGGTTCTAGCCAATAACCACTAACCGCAACCGCCTTTTCACCCCTACCAATTTGATAAAAAAATGACCCACAAACCAGGTGAACCCAATAGGTCATATCATGTCACCCCTTATTGAAATGAGTCATGTCATAGTTGAGAAATTTGACCCGTTTAACTAAACAGATTGTATCAGACTAGACCTTGGTTAGTAGCTTAAGCGAGTCGACTTAAACTTAACACACTAACCTAAATTATCAACCTTGATAATATGAGAAGTTTGAGAACCATAAAAGTAATAAAGTCCTGTGTTGTTTGTAATTGTTTAAAATACTAATTAAATAGTTAAAATTCAATTTTTTTTTTTAGAATCAATAATAATTTAACATAAGATCAAATTAAGATTTAGAGTTTAAATATTAACTTTATATTTTATTCTCTATTTTAATTATATATTTCAAATATATGCCTCTCGTTGACCAGGGTACGTATAACACTTTTGAATGCGAGAAATGGTAAGCATAAAAAGATGTGAGACGAAAGGTTCGCCAACTCTTTGCGCAATTTGTTTGATAGCATCAAAGATTTGAGGCGAAAGGTTCGCCAACTCTTTTACTCATTTGCTTGATAAATTGATAGCATTGATTAGCTGCTCTGCACCTCCAGTACTCTGTACACCTTCCGGAGCGCAGTACTTGATGACAACCATTTATTTCCCGCTATCTGGTTCTGACAGAATGCCAACAGGGCAACCATCACAGTTGTCAGACGAGGATTCGGTCAGGGAAACGAAAGGTTAGTTAACTCTTCTGCAATTTGTTTGATATCATTTATGATAGTAAAGCAGAACGATTCGTCAACTCATGGCCGGAAATATTTGTTGAAAAGAGAGACGTTCCCGCGGTTGTGCCTTCATTTTTCGGGCCCCAAATCCCGTTTCTCAATCCGACAAAACACAGAACAAGCTAGAATGGTGAGCGAGTTCCCTTTATCGGACGACAGCCCGGAGTTCTTCAAAGTTTTCCTCCCTTACACCAACTCGCACCAAATAGTAATCTCTCTCTCTTTCTCGCTACTGTTTTTCTAATGGTTGGTGGGTATGATGAGCCTTTGCTATTCAGTGAGTTTTGTATTTGTTTTGGATCAAATTAAGGCTAAAAGACTGGGTTTTTCTTTTTGGGTTCATAAACTTCTTTTCTTTGTTCTGGTTTGCTATCATCAAAGTTGATACAAAAGGCCTCTCTTTTCTTTTTGGGTTTTTCTAATAGTTGGTGGGTATGCAAAAGGCCTCATTTTTACTTTTTAGGTGTCACGGGTTTGAATCTTTACGGTTTATCCGAGATAAGAAAAGGGTCTACTTGAGCCTACTTGATAGAATGATATTATAGTTTTTTTTTTAAAAAAAAAAAATTTCTAATTTGGGAATTTGATATTTTGTTTTGATTAGAGTGTACACCAAATAGGAATGAGTATATATATCCTGTGCAGTATTTTTGAATAGTAGATAGACTGCATGCTTGTTATCTGGTGAAATAGTAATTAATCTCCCTCTTTCTCGCTACTGTTTTTCTTCCCAGATGATCTGTTTGTTTTTGTCTTTTATTTAAAAAAGTATTTTGATTTGACATAAATTTTAATTTTTGGGTATTTTGTGATTACTATTTAGGTTATTTGTTAATATTTTTCTTTTGAATAGGAAAATGATTATTATGTTGTATGATATGGATTAGAGTGTACACCAGATAGGAAATGAGTATATATATCCTGTGCAGTATTTTTGAATATTAGATAGACTGCATGCTTGTTATCTGGTGAAAGAGGAATGATATATTATCTACCCTATGTTCACTCAAAATTGTTGTGATTTTTAAAATTTTTATTGGACCAAAAGTCCATAATAATTTATCACAAATTCAATGGTAATTTTAAAATTTACATTAATTTGTGAGGTTGACGTTTATAATTACTCCCGGTGAAAACTCAATCTATTTGATATTGCAGTCCATACCACCGGCTTTTATCAGGCACTTTAATGGAGCCATACCAAAGAAGGCCATTCTCTTTGATCATACTAATAAGCCTTGGCATGTCACACTGGAGCAATCTGAGGGGCGCTTGTGTTTTAAGAATGGCTGGCAATGCTTTGCTAGTGATCATTCTCTGGAATTTGGAGACTTCCTGGTTTTTAAATACAATAGAAATTCTGCGTTTAAAGTCAAAATATTCAGTAAAACTGGATGCAAGAAGGGAGAAACTGTGGCTATTGATAAGACTATTCCATTTGTGGATTTGGAAGAAGATTCTGAACCAGAGAAAAATTGTAGAAGACTCACTTGTGCTTGCAAGCGAAACCATTCAGAAATAGGCCTCAAGAAAAATGAAGAGCCAGGCAGTGAGTTGCAGTTATTGCTTTCCTTCCTTTTTTTTTTTTGGTTTGTTTAACATGAATATATTTGATTTAGAAATTAAGTTGTATGCTTTCAGGCTCATCTAAATCTGGTCGGCATAAATCACAAAGAAGTGTTGAAACAAATCTAGAAGAACTGAATATCCCAAAAGTTGGCCGATTTGTTGCACCAAAGAATCCATACTTTGTGGTGGCCATTGTTGATCATATGCTGTATAAGTTGGTGAGTTTTTTTGGTCTTGTATTTTGCACTGTGTACACATTGTTGTCCCTATATCTTTTGGGTACATTTATGATTTTTGATATATTGAGAGAGGAGAGTTTAGAATGTTCTTCAGACTTTGACGATATATTTTGAGTGAGGATAAATGGTTGAATATAGAAAACCTGATCTAATCCAAATATTTTGAAAGTAGAATTTGAAACTGATGCTGTCTTTGCTCTGCTCTGGTTGACTCTGTTTTATCCTCTGCTGCACTTGCTGATATGAAAATATTTATGATGATATTGTTGTGATTGCAGCGTCTTCGTAATTCGGTGGTGCATGCATTTAACATCAGAGTGAAGGAAAGAATGGTGATTCGCGATCAAAACAGAAATTCGTGGCCTGTGAAAATAATATTCACAAATGATGGCCGAATCGATCTTGGTCGTGGATGGTCTGATTTCAGAAAGAAGAGCAACATAAAAGTAAGAGACCAATGTGTGTTTGAGTTTGTCCTTGGAAGGGGAAATATATGCAATGAAATGAATGTTCAAATTCTTCGTGGAAATGCAAGATTAAAGAACCTTCGTTAGCATAGGAATTTGCAGAAGAATGCATGATATGTATCAGTTTGAAATGGCTCTCTTTGTTTAATATTTTAGAGGGGATGGTCTATGCCTGACAATTTCTATTTTAATGGGTGCTTTTTTTCTTGTTCTTGTTGTTGTTGTTGTTGTAATGTAACGTAAATGTGAAAATAATATAATTTAGAGTGTTTTGTGTTTGTTTGTTAACATTTTTGAAATCACATACTTTTTTATTAATTTTTTGTTTTTTGTTTTGTTTTTTTTTTTTTTTTCAAACATGGGATTTGTTCCCTTACCTTTTCACCTTTTAATTTTTAATTTTTTCTTTTTTTTGGATAGATTACATTTTGTTCCCCAAACTATCACCCCATTCTCAAGTTCATCTTTAAACTACAATCTACTGTAACTTTGAGAACTACAAATTATCATAATGTTTCCAGTTGCCCTATGTATCAAAATTAGCCGTTATTTGAGATGAAAAACAATTGCACCTTCCTTGCACGTCAATCTAAGTTATTTTCCAAGTATGGTAGTTTACCGTATTTAGAAAGTATTTCATAGTTCAGACTTTCCAAAATAAACATCCGTTATCAAAGAGAGAGCTTGCCATAAAACAACTCTTCATTTCAAACTCTTTAGAAACATTTCATACTGATACAAGTCATTTCATAACACATATGAACAAATATTCTCATATACGTATATATATAAAGCACTAAAAACAATGGATGGAATCACACTACATGAAATAACCTTAGAAGAGGTAGGAGATTTACTTACCTCTTTTCTGCAACTAAAGGTTGCCCCTTGTCAGCTAACTAGTTACCTGAACAAATGTTCGGACATATTAATACTCAGATACTAGCCCAAGTTAAGATAGACCAATCAACTCCTTTCTGGACTAAAATGGGCTCATTGGTATATCTAATTATCTAATAAATGTCTTAGTCTAAACATAAGCATAAAAGAGCTTTGATGACTAATTTGCCCCACTTACAAAACCCATTACTCTAACTATGGGTTAGGCTTGCTAGTCTATTGAGAATGGACGGATTAAAATACTTTAAAGGACAGAGTTTTCTTCCAAACTAGGTTGGAGACTTTCTCCAACCTTATCTATAAAAGTGTCATGTGTCCCTTTGCATGTGAGAAGCACATGCATTTTTTAATTGTAAGGACAAAGTTGAAATAAGCACATATATTTTTCAATTTTTTACAATTTTGTCCTTGTAATTAAAACATGCATGTGTTTTTCACATGCAAAGGGACACATGAAACTTTTATAGATGAGGTTGGAGGAAGTTCCTCCAACCTAGTTTGAGGAAAACTCGTGTCCTACTTTAAACCATGTTACCATGTCCTTAGACTAAAATTCCAAAATCTGAATTTTCTTAATTGGTTAAAAATCCTAAATGCTTTTTGATTGATTAGGGGCGACACACTTGTTTGTGTCATACTATTTTGCTAGGACTTTTAGTTTGGAGTCGAAACTGTTGGATGTAAGCTTGGCAATAACTATCCCTATAGGAAAATCAGTAGTATGTACCTCAATAGTTAAGAGTTGCCTTGTTTTTGGAGGTCATGTCATGTTGGCAAATATTGTTATTTTTTAAATGAGCGAGTTTGATGTGATCTTGGGTATGGATTGGCTATCTATGTACCATGGTTGTGGATTGCTTCCGCAAGGAGGTGGTGTTCAGATTGCTTGGAGTAGCGAAGTTCAAGGTTCATGGGAACTAGGGTGCCAATGTGCCTAAGTTAATATTAGCACTGCAGGAAACTTGATTATTCAAGCAGGGATGTTCAGGATTTCTAACTTGCATGATAGAAGAAAACTTGGAAGCGAAGATTGAGGAGATACCTATCTTAAGAGAATTTGTGGATGTGTTTTCGGAATATTTGTCGAGGATACCTCCCAACAGGGAGATTGAATTCACTATAGATCTCTTACTTGACACAACACCCATATCTAAGGCTCCTTATCGGATGGCACTGCTAGAACTCAGCAAGCAACTGCAATAGCATCTTGGCAAGGGGTTTATTTGCCCTAGTCTATCACCATGGGGAATACCGTTTTGTTTGTGAAGAATAATGATGTCGATTATAGAAAGTTGAACAAAGTGACAATTAAGAACAAATACTCGCTTCCCCAGGATACTGATGGGGATTTGTAGAGTGCATAAGATAATTTGAATACCTCGACTTTATTGCACTACAAAAATAAATGTAACTATTGACGGTTTTTTCTTAGACATTTTTTAAACCGTCTAAGAAAAAAAATTCTCAGACGTTTTTTTTGGGAAAGCGTCAGTCATTTTCAGACGTTTTAGTAAAACGTCTGAAAATGGTAAAAAAAAGACGGTTTTCTTAAAAACCGTCCATGAATCATGGACGGCTTTTCTAAACCGTCCATGTTTCTTGGACGGTTTAGAAAAACCGTCTGTCATTCCCAGACGGTGTTGTTCAAACCGCTCCAAGAATGACAGACGGTTTGTCTAAACCGTCTGTCAATGACGGACGGTTTGAACAAACCGTCTGGGGAATGACAGACGGTTTGGACAAACCGCCCATCATTTCCCTGGCCATACGTGTGCCACGTATGTCTCTGTTAATTCACACTACTTTCCCAAATTTTTTCACTCAAATTTCTCCATCTCTCTTCCCGCGCGCACAGGAGCCTCTCGCCCTTCTTCTCCCTGCAACTCCACACGCCGTCGATCTTCTCCCTGCATGTAAGCTCACTCTCTTCTTCTCCTCTCTCTCTCACTTTCTCGAGCTCACTCTCACTCTCTCTCTCTCTCACTTTCTTGAGCTCACTCTCTCTCTCTCTCTCTCTCTTTCTCTCAGATTAAGGACTTACTCGATCTCCAACGTATACTGTGATCCGATTCTCGATCTCTCTTTGTGAATCTGCTCGATCCTCTGTCGATTACCAACGTACGTAGCCACCGTCGTCGATCGTAGGTATGGTTTTAATTTTATGTTTTTTTTGGATTTTTTTGGTACTCGATCTGTTTAATTTTTTATATAATTTTATTAAAAAATAAACGTGGTTCATCACTTCTCTTTGCTTGTTTGTGCTTCTTTTGACCATTTGTTGTATGTTTTTTCTTCCGTGCTTTTTACTCCGTGTTTCCTTGTTCACACACTTAACTCATTTTTTGCACTCTCCACTACTGTGTAAGGTTTCTCTACCAAACACTGAAATCTGATCTTGGATTTCATATTCACTCTAGGGATCATCTTTTGCTCTGCACTCTCAACTCAGAGGAGTAAAACAGAGGTACGTGATTCTACTCACCCTCTCTTTGCTTTGCTTTTCTTTGTTTTCCAATATATTTTAGGTATCCGAATCCCTTAATTCCTTTGCACTTCTCTACGATTTGGTTCACGTTCACTTTGTTCTTGTTATTTTCTCTTGGTTTTAACTTTGTGCTTACTTCTCCACCCCCAAAACAGAAACAATATAAAAAGAAAAGGACAAAAATAAATTAAAAAAAAAACAACATGCTTGACTTTAACTTTAACTTGGTGGTATAGATAACTAAAATAAAATTATATACGTTGGATTTGATTTGGAGGACCAAAACATATATATACTTTTAAGCCTAAAAGTATATATATGTATTTTCTTAATAAAAAAAAATTTAGAAGAAAATTTGAAATGGAGAATATCTAGTTAATGTAAAATTATAGGTAAAATTATTATTTGAAATGAATAGTATTTACGTTTGTAAAATCCTCTCCAATTCATTTTCCGTTTGCATGAGTGGACAAATACAAAACTACCAAACTTTTTGTCATAATTTATTGTTAACTTATATAAAAAATGCATCATGGAACCCACATGTACAGTAAGATATCAATTATACCCCATATCAATTGTGTGAAAAAACAATTACACCTTGAAATTTGTTTGAAAAACAAAAATTCCTTAATCATAGAGACTCATGACCTGATTGTGGGTTCCTAGCTAAGTTAAATGGTTATATGGTTAAAGGATATTGATTATAACTTTTTAAAGTTTGTGGAACATTACAAATTGTGTGAAAGTTGAGGGTATTAAGTATATTTTTCCCTAAAATAATCTTTTTCATATGGCATATCATTCCATTCTATACACATACTATATTTCAAGAATTACAAAGCACCCTTATACTATTATATATACATAAATGCTTGTAAATTAAAACTAGAGTTAAATATCGACATAATGGATAGATAAATCATTGCAAAATGAAGAGTTAAATCACAAAATAAAAAAGGTAACTAGTGGGGTATAAATAATTTGTAACAAACATTTGATTTATTTCTTTCATGCAAACTCATCGAAATACCTTGTGGATTTTATGCTAAGATTGTAATATTCTATTTACTTATAATTACTTGT
>FXXK01000028.1:2063853-2086706 GCA_900184695.1 Betula pendula | reverse complement strand
TAAGCTGTACTGACATTAATGGGACTGATCAAGTGCAGGACCAGAGGGAGTACTGTTTTCTTGGTCACACTAATCGGTCCACCTACTAGTAAGACCTGGGTTTGACTATTCCAAAGTCTTGTTGGACATTCAGCCAGCGCAGCAGCCGTGTCATTGGTTCAAAACATCTTGGAACACCCCTTTACAAGCAAGCTGCCCACATTGGACGGTTCACGACATGTCCTTCTCATCTTAATTACCCGCCTAGCTAGACAGTTGTTATGGATAAGTTCGCTAAGTACGTTGCGGCGATCAGTTTCCGGCTCTGACTTTTGGTCTCATGTCTCCGCATATCACCCATAAAACTCACCAGTTTACAAAACAGTAAGAGTAAACAGTAAAAAAAAAAATTCACACGGTTTCACAGCAAATTGATCTCTATTTTCTCCCACAGAATCAACCCTCATCTTAAGCATGTCAATTTCCAAGGTTTTGTTCTCTAATTGGCTTCGCAATTGCTTAATGTTTGATTGCTCTTCTTTCGGACCATATAATGTGATCATAATTATTTGATAAAGAGACACTTCTATTTGAATAGGCTGTAAAAATAGTGTTTTATAGCCCCCAATCAATTAAGACTCCTCATCTAAACATAGTAATTACAATAGGGTTGAAAACACTATCAAAATCAAACCAACTCATTTTAACCCTAGTCAAACCACACCTAAACCATCATCACCCTTCGGCAGAACGCCGTCGCTGGAACCCACTGACCACCGCTAGAATCCTTCCATTTTCTGGTAGATGAGAGCCAAGGGAGAGAGAGAGAGAGATGAACCAGGAGGAGAGAGAAGAGGGGGGGGGTGGTTACAGCCAAGTCTGGCCAGAAGCTCGGCCAAACTTGGCCGCGCGATGCGACTTGGCGGACCAGGTCTAGACTGCAAGACCGCATGCTACGCGCCAAGTTTGGCTGCGCCATACACACCATGCGGCCAGATTGGCATAACCTCCCCCTCTTCTCTCTCTCTCTCCCTCTCTCTCCTCTCTCCAATTCAGCTCTCTCCTGGCCATGCTCCAGCCGACTTGGCCGTAACCTCCCTTCCTCTCTATTAGCTGTAAACCCCCCTCTCTCTCTCTCTCTCTCTCTCTCTTTGTGGCTGTTAAACCCCTCTCCTCTTTCTTTTGGTAGTGTGGCCTTTGGTCTTCCGTCGCCGGGACTAGAAGGTGGAGATGGTTTAGTGTGGTTTAAAGAATGAGTAAATCTCTGAGTCTAGTTTCATATTGTAGGTTTTTAGTGTAAATGGGTACTTTTAGCTTATATGTCAAAATCTAATTTGCATGCTAGTTAAATCATGATCTGTACAATTCATTCGAATTGAGATTTTCTCTATTTGATATTGTTATGTGTAAGTCCAATAAGAAATCGACTCTAATTCACATCCTTTTCTTATTAGAGGCATAGTCCTAGTCATAAAAGTCAATACCTAATTGGTCTATAATGTAATCAGTTCTTCTATTTAAATAATAAACTATCAATAATAATGTATGAATTAAATATTGTTTAGAATACAATTTATTGTGTTTTAGAGCTATTATCATGGAGGAGGTGAGTGATGTGTACCAAATATTTGCCCTAAGAATCCAATTCTAGCCGGCAACTACCACCACGTAAAAGAAAACTCAAATATTTGGTATTGTTTGTATTAGAGTCCAATAAAAAGTAAATCTTCAAATAAGGAATAAATCTCTAATTCACATAATTTTCCTATTAGAGTCAGAGTCTTAGTAGTAGAAGTCAAGACTTAATTAATCTCTTATGTAATCAGTTCTTCTATTTATTATTGATCTTTTTCCCCTTTTTCTCTTCTTCATCCTGCAATATGTGAAAATAGTGGTAAAATTCTTCAAATTCATTGTGTGTATTAGGAGTGTACAAGCGGAGTAATTATTAACCGGAAATAACCAGGTAATCGGATAAACCGAAAATAACCGCAACCGGGTAACCGGATAACCGAGTAGGCCAGTTGTAATTACCAGTTATTACTTCCCAAAAACTGGTTATTAACCTGGTAACCAGTTTTTATATATAAAAATTATATATATATAGTTGCATAATAAGAGATTTATAATGTTATTTTTTTATGTAATTTTTTATGTCTTTTTTTTTTTCTTTCTTCTATTAAGTTCATGTGTTATTTTTATGTCATTTAGATATTTATAATATTTTATTTTATGGGATTATAAATAGCTCTAAAAAGAATTGAAAAGTGAGTTTAAAATAACCCAAAAAAAATAAAAGAAATGACTCATAAATCAAAACCGGTTACCGATTTATAACCGATTATTAGCAACCGCAACCGGGACCTCAGTTGCGGTTGCTAAAAACCTAGCAATTGGGGACCTCGATTTCAATTACGATTATTGTTTAATAACCGCAATCAGTTGTACACCCTAAATTGTGTATGTGTGTGTCAGATAGAGAGAGTGAGTGAGAGTACTAGAACCATAGAATTTTCAAGCTTCTCTTCCTTCTTTTCTTCATTCTGCTGTTGGAGGGCTGATTCATGGGCGTCTGATTTCATGAAAACAATATCAAAATAAGCAAAAGCAAAAAAGGTTATGCAACTGACAAACAAAACTTTATAATCACCTGAAAGCTTTAATTTAGCTAGTGTTCCGTTTTGCTGAAAGATCTTTTTTTTTTTTGTTTTTTTAAAGCAAGAATTAGAGTGGGTCATGGACTCTCGAGAAGAAAATAGAGGCTGATTTGTTGTGAAACGGCGTAAAATTTTATTTTTTTTACTATTTTGTAAACGGTGTGAATTTATGAGTTAAAAAACATTTGGTTGCATCTTGCCCACAGAAATTTCTACAGCTGTTTCACCACCGCATATAAGCCTGATCGATTTTTTTTTCCTTTTTTTGTTAGTGTAAATAATAAATATCGTTACCTTGAATGGCTTTAATTTATCCAGGAAAAAAGAAAAAAGAAAAAAAGAATGGCTTCAATTTGACCCTTTTTTTGACAGTTGGGCATGTTCGTGGCAGTCAACACGACCTTGTCACCGCTCGGACCCCACTTTCGAAGCACTCTTCTAAGAATCATCTAAAAACTTAGAAAAGACCGTGTGTAAATGGCGTACCAGCTGGCACTCGCAGTCACGTGGAGTCCCGCCACATATATAAATTTCTCGCTAGCATTCCTCGCCTTCGAAATGAATCACTCGCACTATAGGTATCTCTCTGCAAAAGGACCGTTGAAGAAATCAGAAATTCTTGAAAGACCCAAAGACTGGATTCGTTTCTTTCGAATATGCGCTCTCCTGGGATATATTGCCGTGTCTCGCGGAAAATTGGAGCACGACATCATGGTGTCAGCTCTCAAGCACGTGATCACCGGAGGCATTGATGGTCTCACCCAGGACTTTCACCTTCAAATACTACCACCCGCCACTCAGAATGCCACGTCAGTATCATTCCCTTCAACTTCAACCAGACCCAGCGGGACCGAGAGTGTGGATGCTGACGCGTGCCCAGAATGCATGACTAACGGCTGTCCGGGTTGCAATATCTTCCTCCCCATTAGAGAAGGCAACAAAAAGAAGAACAACGAGAGCAAACCGACGAAGACGACGACGGCAAAGAAGAAGTACAGGGGAGTAAGGCAGAGGCCGTGGGGGAAGTGGGCGGCAGAGATAAGGGACCCGGGGCGAGCGAGAAAGGTGTGGCTGGGCACGTTCGAGACGGCGGAGCAGGCGGCGAGTGCATACGATAAGGCCGCCTTGAAGTTCCGTGGAGCCCGGGCAAAGCTCAACTTCCCAGAGTTAGACTACGCGGAGGAGGCTATGGCAGACGTAGTGGGTGATCAGTCGGAGAGCAGCAATAGGCCCAATATTACAGAGAGTGTGGAAGTGGGAGAGAGCTCTAAGGAAGAGGAGGAGGAGTTCTGGGATAAGTTCACGGAAGACGAGGTTAGAAGAATGATGACGGATTTGCAGCATTTGCCTTGAGAATGAACAAAACTTGATAAAACAGTAGACGTATTGGTATTGGTATTGGTATTGGCATTAGAGTATATATAGTGTCGGATCGGATAAGTGTGTTATGAGTCTCATTATATATAGTAAGGTAGCTTGGGATAGCATGTTATCCCTAGGTAGTTGGGTGTTATCCCTAACTAGTAGTGTGTTATATTTAGATAGGTAGTAGTAGGTTTTAGGATTAATTATTAGTATTTCATTCGATCTCTACCAGAGAACGTAATGTATTTATAGCCTGTTGTTTGATAAATAAATAAATTAAGTAGTTATATTAGCAAACTCAATTTTTTCATTAAGAGGCCACGATTCCTTGAATGAATCATAGGCACGTAACAAGGCGACGGGGTTGTTTTTGGGTCCTAGGTGGTTGAAGTCGAAGATTAGTTGAAAGGGAATTTTTTTTTTTGTTCCCAAGTACATGAAGTTGAAACGTAATTTAGATTGTGGTTTTAGATTTTAAAATTCTTAGGAGATGGGCCCAATTAAGTTCGTTTGTTGTGTGAGCTAAAGATGAGTCATGATTAATATCAGCCCAGGCCGAAACAAACAGTTGTTTCAGCCTGGCTAAATCAGAGAAAAAAAAAAAAAAAAAAAAAAAAAAAAAAAACACTGTTTACGAGCTCATGAACAGTAAAATTACTGTTCATGTGCCTGAGCTGAAATGCTATTCATTTCAGCCCAGGCTGTGTTTTATCTTTACTCGCTAAAAGATTATATGAAAATTTGGAAATTCTTTTTCCTAGAAATGGAATAAAGCTAAGAAGAGCTTTAAGGTAATGTGGTACTGGGCAGATTGAAAGGGGTCAAACAAACCAGAACGTTATTTTTCATCAAACATCAAACGCATTTACCATTGATAGTGACCACATGCTCGTAATTAATACCTCTACATAAATGGCTCTTGGTCAATGTAGCAGATTTGGTTTAGCGATTTCAAATGTGCATCTTGAAACATCCAACCACTTGCTTCCCCCTTTCCCCATCCTACCAAAGAAAAATGTCCAACGGAACACAAAAACCCAAAAAAGGTAGTTTAACAGCTCTTCATCTCTGGAAGAATTAATACAAAATTCAACTTTATTTCTGCGTACGCAAAAACAGAAGAGGAAGACCAAAAATGATGAAAGGAAAAACAATGGGGAGACAAGCAACCCTCATAGTCTAAATTTATCATTACTAGCAAGCAAAAAATATTACCTGGATCATTACAAATTTTAATACATGAATCACAAGAAATTAACGATGTGGTTTGCAGCCAACATACATGATAGACCACGAATGACTTAGGCACCAGTTAACAACAATAGATAGAAGTGCCTGTCAACAAATAGCACACTACACCCATCCCTCCCTTCCTTACTGAACAACCTAGAAGACTAAAAATTTGGTATTTACCACCCAGTTCTGCAACCTTCCTTAGGAAAACCATCATAAAGATCTATAGATTCTAGTCAACAAAAAGCACATCTCAACACTAATTGGATCCTACCAATACAATAGAATAGATGCTGCAAAAAGTAAGCAAAATTTTTATTTTGAGAAATGCTTCAATCTGATGCTTTTCTCCTAATATCCAACTTCATGACGCTGTTGATGTCCCACTAGTAGTCTGTTTAGCCACATAAATTTGCTTCATCTTTGACGAGGGAAAGCTTTTTTCTGCACCCAAAGACTGGTTCCTTCCTTGGAACCCCATTCTGCGATGGGACCATTCAGCCCCCGAACTATTCCTCTGAGAAACCCCACCTCCTCTTTGATAATTATACCCCGAGGAATGACTGTACTGCTGCGCAGACATATTCTTGTGCTGAGACGACTGTGGTTTAAAAGTGGAACTTGTGTTCTGGCCACTGCTGTTTCTGCTACCGCCAGTCTGAACATCGGTCTTGCCAGCATCTGTGATGGTGCTTACAGATGAGCTATTAGTGACCACAGCCTGTGCCGGGGCCCCAGTGCTAGTGGAACTTGAAGGGTCTACTAATCCTAGTTCATCCGGCAATTGGGTGACAGTTGCATCAGTTGCCACAGGAAAATTCCGGTTGCTGTCAGAGGGTGTTGAAGATCGAGAGTCAACAAACCTGTTGGCAGTCAATGACTGGTTAACAGGAGGCGCATGGCTAAATGGAGAAGTATGTACACCTTCCGCCGGTTTTTGCAATGGAATTGACAGAGGAACAGATTGAAGAGGGGAAGCAGGAACACGCTGCCACCGAGCTTGGACTGACAAGTCCGGAGAAGACTGAGTACAATAATTTTCACCAAACGGTTAGTTATGCCAGAAAGAAAAGTAACAGTGACTATTAAAAATCTAAAGCAATATATATATAGAGAGAAATTTAATGTTCCATTTTCTTGCAGCAAACAGTTCTGCGTGTGTTGAACTTATATGACAAATCTAGCTAAATGGCATCACTTCTATGTCTCCATCACTACAAGAATTATAATGCTGTAAACACCCACTCCCCAAATTACAAAAATAAAATTTAAAAATAGTTTTTTGGGGGAGATTTTCTTTTCCTTTCTTTCTGTTTTTTTTTTTTTTTTTTTTTATTGGGGGGGGGGGGTTTCATTCTGCCAACCATATGCTTAAAAAATTCAGAACCACTGGGGATGTTTGGGAATGGCTTGGGCTTGCACTGTTCACGTTTTTTATTTTTTCAAAAAAAAAACATTCCCACTTTTTTATATCACATCAACTACTTTTTAACAACTTTTTTCACTTTTTATATCATATCAAATATTTTTTTATTACCATTCAAATAAAATACTCACTAAAAAACAAAAATTTTCACTTTCCAATACAAAAAATTTACAACATTCCCACTACTTTATATCACATCAAAAGTCAACAATCCCCAAACCACAATCCCAACCCTTTGCCAAACACCCCCACTATGTCAATCTTTACCTGGAAAGGAGAAACATCAAACATGGCCAAAGGAGAAGGCATTGGCAGAAGAGGTGACCCAGGGGCAAGATGCTGGAGTGGAGCAGGCATGTTGGACGGATTGCGCTGTGCAGAAACCATATTCAAGTTATTTATGTCCCCCTCACCCACAGTCATTGAAGATGATGCAGGATTGTGCTTCCAATCAGGTTGCTTGCCAGATGGAATATAAGTGGCACCCATGAAACTCAAGCCAACTTGTCCAAATTGTCCAACTGGTGCAAAATGGTTATACACAACCATGTGTGGGGGGCCTTGAACCCCTGGAATTCCTCCAGGAGGACTGATGAAGGGGCCAGTAAATCCTGCTGGAGGACCATAGAATGAGTCTACACCAGAATGGCATTGTTGCCAGGCCCCAAGTGGCCCTGAGGCGGATGCACTACTCTTCTGTGACTGCGATTGGGTGGTAGAAGAAGATTCATCATGTGGTCCGAATGCAAAGATGGGACCCCCCAAAACGTGGTTCATCTCATAAAAAGGAAAATGAGAAGGTGGCCCACCGGGGAAATGTGAAAGCATCTGGCTCGAGGAGTTCTGTGGGCTCGGTAGGGGTGGCCATAAGGAAATTGGTGGGGTTTCAACAGATAGATCAGCAGGAAGAGCAACACTTAGAGATTCTTCAGCCCTAGACTGACTAGCTAATTGCAGATCACCACCTACACCAGCCAAATATTAAAAATACACTTCAATAGGGCATAAACCATGTTAATAATTATGATGAAAAAAGAAAGAAAGAAAAAACAACCTGCTGTTATTCCATCAATATCTGGTCCAAAACTTTTGGTATCCGACAAAGAAACAGAGCAAGTACTCAGCCCATTCCCGACAATCTCATCATTACTGATGGCTGCAACGGCAACAGCAGAAGCAGCTGCCTCAGCTTCAGCTTCAGCTTCACAATCCTCTAAGTGATCACAAGATTCAGGGGCACGTTTCTCTTTTTCAAAGAAAAGACTGCAATCATTCTCAGCTCCAGGAAGATTGTGGGATATTTGGATGTCTGAGCGACATGGACCTGGAGGGCCAATCCCAAGAGAAACAGCACGGTTGCTAGGAGGGAGAATTGTTGGAGAGGTGACTGCACCTGATAATAAAGATACAAAAAGCTTTCAGAAGTGAGGCAATTGAAACCGCAAGATATTCTTGAGTTAGAAGAGAATACATGCTCACCAAATTGGATTTTCTCCCCAGCAAGCAGGGAATTGATTGGGCTTGCGGCAGAAGAAAATGACTTGTCCTTGGTCAAGATGGATGATGATGGCATGGTGGGCTTGCTAACTGAGCTATTTTGATCTCCAACAGAAGAATGCGAATCAAATTGTTCAGGCTTCATAGCCTCATCAAGTTGGGTTTGTGTTAGGGCCATAACCTGCCAGACAAGTCAGTTTCAGGTTCTTGGCAGATATAATTTTTTATTTACAAGTAATCAAATTATCATTAAAAGCAAAATGCGCTACTCAAGTACACGAGCATCTGGGAGAACACACCTAGGTAGGAGGAGAGAAAAGAACAAGAAAATTACGAAAACTAAGCTCCCAAGGAGCTACAAACGCATTACAATATATGATAAGGTAGAAGTAGAATCAGCTGAAAATAGATCAGAGCCTTTTGCTTGACATCACGTTGAGGATCAATAATTTATGCATTGTCAAGTTCAAAGTAGCTACCATCAATCTTGATTTTTAGCTGATCACTCCCAAAATAAATAAAAAATCAAATCCCCCAAAAAAATCATGAACTCATGGAACTGTGCTATATTAACTTATGCTGGCTTATCAGGAAAAAAAAAAGAAGACTTTATTCGACTCTCACTATCACTACATAGTAGTCAATCTCCAAAATTTCAAGGAAAAACTTTTCACCAATACAAATCCATTACACACGTACACAAAGATCATGCAGTACACATTACATACAGAATAAATGCAACGCGTTATGTCCCTAATAGTTCTAAATGCTCAGCCTCACATCAACCACACAAGGGCCAGATATAACAAGATGAATCCATATTACAAACCAAACTCATGCAGCACACTCATTAAAGTCGCTAAACCAAAGTACTAAACAAATAAAAAATTAAGCCCACACTAAGGTAACATAATTTTTTTCCAGGGTCTAAAGGTAACTTTAATTTGATCAATTAAAAGACTATATTGAGGGAGGAAAAAAAAAACATAAAAAGAGCATGAGCGTATAATCACACACACAAACAAAAGCTAAAATTACCATGTCTATTCCCTAAACTCAAATTTTATTGAGCAACAGAAATCGCAAAAATTAGCATTGACAAGGAACATTGAATAGTCAATAACAAATTCTTGCATACCTGTTGATTAATTTGTGAATCACCCCAAGACCCCAAAGATGATGTTTGAACATTATCAACGACCTTATTTTTGCTCTCGAATATCACTCCTGGTCCAATGCTCTTTCCACCACCGGTTGCTACAGGAATGGAGCTTGTCTGGAGGGACCTGTAACGGAAAATATGAGATTTCCACGTCTGATTCATATCCTTTCGGCAATTTAAAATTTCTTCAGGGGAGTAGATACCTGATTCCCTGGGATCTCATATCAGCTTGGGAATCAGTTTTCACAGGAGGAGTACCAATTGGAGCCAACAGTTGTGAGACTATGGCAGAGTTAAATCCAGCTGATACTTCAATGTTTGCCAAGCGACGTCCCTCAGAGGAAATGAGGTCAGGCCGAAGGCTCTTTGACGCTTCTCCACTCGATGATGCAGGAATTTTACTTAACTTGGCTGGGATGATAGTGATCTGTGAAGTAGAACGAGGTTTACGTGGCATCTGGCATAGACAAAATATTAAAGTAAACACGATATTCATCCAATGCAAAGCACACAACAGATTGAAAATGAGAATGCATTTAAACCTTTGAGACCCGAGACTTTGCCTTGATTTCTTTTTCTCTTTGTTCACGACGATCATTCAGCATTTGCCTCTTTGACCTCACCTCAATAAAGTCATCTTCATCGCTAGGAGCTTCTATGCCAGGTTGCTCGAAAACACGCACAATGCCACTTTGCAAAGAAGCATCAACATCCTCTTCAGAACAAATATTCCTTTTAAGGTTTCCCTCTCCAGAAGGTAGGATGTTCTGACTCTTTGTCAAAGCTTCCTTTCCAGATCCCTTTTCAGCCCTGCTTCCAGAATCCATCTCCCGTGAAGTAGATGGACTTGAGCTCAAGCATTCTGAGTCTAATGTCTGTTGCAATTGCTTATTTGACGCAACCACCTTTCTAGGCGCACTTCTTGTTGAAATTTCTGTACCCCTTCCATTGGCATTTGGCTTATCATCCATCCCAAGGTGGTTAGATGAGACCAAGCCAGTAGGTTGCCTCTTATCAGCACTTTCCCGAACTCGAAACTCAGTGCGCTGAATAATATTACGCCGAGGCCTCCTCTGGAATCCACTAGAGTCTGTGCGAGAAGCATCAGCAGCTTGATAAGATGATTTTGAACCAGGATTTTTAGCCGTGAAGACATATCTTTTCCCTCTGCCACTAGATATTGGCCGTTGAGCCTTTGACCCACCTAAATCCTTTTCTTTTGAAACCAACTGAGATGCTGCTGCTTCATTTTGATGCTGCCTTTCCGATTCTTTCGTATTGGCAAACGATTTGTAGTTCTTCACAACTGCATTATGGTGCTCCAGATCTTCATCCTGATAACGCGATCCAGACCTCACACTGTTATTGCCAAAATGGGAAATCTTTGCATGACCCTGCTGTATCTTAACAGTATTTCCAGCATTTTGTCTTGCAGGCAATGAATTTACCTCTTTTGATATGTTCCCTTGTGAGAGGTCCAAAGGCATTGAAACACCGTCTGGTTGGTTATCAATTGCAAGAGACATAGCATTGTTCTTCATCAGATTATGAACAGAAGTGTCTTGACCCGTTTGACTTGGCAGAGGACCTCCTGTGTTTCGATTTAAAGAAAAACTAGCTGGAACATTGGGCTGAACAAATGACATGGATTGAGGAGCCAATGGCAGTACTCCCTGAGAAATAGGAGATGTATACCTTAGCTGGCCAAACTGGAAGAGAGGAGGCTGTGATGGGTGCATGTGGGTAAGGGATGGGCCAACCTGCGGATGCAGATGAAGAGGCATCTGAATAGAGCCAATCTGAATGGCTGGAACTGGAGACGGTATCAGAGAAGGACCAGAAAACAGCCCAAACTGAAGTTTAACAGGCACCTCAGCTTGACTTGGTACAGCAGGTACAGTAGACATAACAGTCGGACCAGATGAAGAATGTGAGGCCAGGTTGATTGAAGATGGAACAGGATGATGAGCAGACATACCAGAGCTACTAGAAGCCTCCACATGATCTAAAATCTCAGATGCTGCTGACGTATGAGCATTATTGGGCTGAATAACCAAATCCTGCATTGCCTTCTCAGTTTCCTGAAACATTCTGGAAGAACCATCACCGCTCACCTGATGAGTGGCATTAACAGGTTGATGGGCTTGTCCATCACCGCACATTCCATCAAAGGATCCACGTTCTTCTACAGTACCTGTGGATCCTTGTGGTATCACAAAAGTACTTTCTTCATTCCTTGAACTTCTTTCAAAGTCATCATTAGGCATCCCAACTGCAACACCCTCATTGAAGCCTAAAACCAAATTGTCCATCATGTGGGGTGACCCTTTCTCCTCTAGATGCATATCTTCAAACTCCTGGTCTCCTTCATGCACTTCATCTTCTTCCTGGTATCCATCTTCATCCTCGTCATACTCTTCCTGCTCCTGCAGCTGTTCATCATTCTCTAATGTCCATTCTTCATCATCACCTGTAGAGACAGCACTTGAGGTAGTCATCATATTCTCTTTCTCCGCTTGGGTGGGTAAGCCAACAGGATCATTTTCAGGTTCAGACAGGGGAGTATCTTTAGATCCTCCCGCAGCTAATACTACTGTAGAATCTCCAGATTCATCCAGATCATCGTGAGAAAGATGAGTTGGAGAACTAGGAGGGCTTGAAACAGAGAGTGAAGACTGCGAGTCACACCTTGGGGTGGCGTTATTATCTAGCTTTGGTTCCTCATTCTCGATATTCTGTCGCTGGATACCAATTATCTCACGTTGTCCAATATTCTCTTCATGACTATCATCATACCCAGTCTGCATGTTAGGCTCACTTTGTGCTACATGATTGTACTGCATCTCATTTTCCAGAAAAGTAGAAGAACCAGGACGTTCATTCTCAACCATGTAGGTTGTCTTGTGCATGGAAGTTAGTGATGGAGGGGGAAGAACACGAGGCTGCCTCACAGAATACCGTGACCTCCCAAGGGAATAAGGCCCATCTGACTCTGTATTTGGATACAATCGTTCAGAATCTTGAGGATAAAGACTACCACGAGGACGACCTTGCCCCCACCCAGCATCACCAAATTTTTCAACAAAATTCTCATGATAGTCAGAGTCAATCTCCGTGTTTCTGCCATAATGATCTCCATCCCCAGAAAGGTTCCACCTCTGCCCTCTTGGATGAGTGAAATCATCCATGTGAGGCTCTGGAATCCCACCTCTATGATAAGTCCTAGAAGACATAAGTCCAGCTCCTCCATAGAACTCTTTTCTAGAAAAAGATCTCCGACCAACAGAAGCCTCTCTCCTGGGACTATGGTGACCATTCTCTTGGTCTTGGACAAGGAAGTTTGAGCTGCTCCCATTCTCATACACATCTCTTCTCCATGACGTAACAGGTTTTCCTCTGTCCATAAAGGCGGAAGAACCATCACTCGAAAGGTGAGGCCTAGAACCAATCTCAAAGGGCCTATTAAGACTGGATGAATCAGAAGATGCTGAAGTAGTGATCCTTTCCACCATTCTTTCACCATCTTCCCAATCACCCATGTCTACTAGCCTGGAGGCATCTCTTTCTTCTACCATCCCAGACATTTTCTCATCTGCAGAAGCCAGAGAATTACTACCTGGCTTTGCTCCTTCAGCATGCCTCTTGGCAATCCTTTGCTCCAATTCTAAAAGCTTTTGCTTAGCAGCCTGTTTCCTCCTCTCTTCCTCCATAAGCATTCTTTGTCTCTCGTCTTCTCTAGCTATCCTCTGTTCTTCAGCTCTTCGCACGGCTTCCAGCTGTTCTTGTTCTGCTCTCCATGCTGCCTCCCTGGCTTCCTCTTCCAATCTTCTCTGCCTTTCTTCCTGTTCCCTGGCCAACTGTGCTCTCTCCTCTTCTTCTCTTCGAGCTAGCTCCAAAGCTCTTTCTTGCTCTTCAATGATCCGCTGCCTCTCCTCTTCTTGCATCTTCTGAACTCTCTCAAGTTCAGCCTCAAAAGATTCCCTTACAGGATCATGAAAATCAGTCTGTTTAGGCACATCTTTCTTCCTTTTAACCACACCAACAAGACCGCCAGAAAAGGGATCCCGTCCATCAAACCCAGTACCTCCAAAGTCTTTCATGAATGGGTCCTCCAAATAAGGTTTTTCACTCTTTGAGAGTGAATGCTTCTCCCTACCAAAATTGAGTAGTGGATCATTAACAGGAAGCCCTTTACCACCCAACGAATATGAGGATTTCGATATTGAGTTATTTTGGAAAGTATCACCCCTGTATTTGTTGTAATGTTCATTGTGGTACCGTTCTCGTGTAGTCCTTTCAGCCCCTCGGCTGCTATACAGATCTGTACTGTTGTTCCATGGCTGTCTCCCTCCCTGTCCATACCCGATATCTGTTCTTCCAATATCATTATTAGCATTAGCACTGAATGGTGATGGAGTGTACTTATTCTCCTTAATTGTTTCCCTGTTCAGGGTAGATGGCCTCACACTGATGCCATTTCTATCATTTTCAACTTTTGGAACACTAAATCCATCTTTGGGAAGAGGGGCAGCTCTCCACGAGTTTCCTTCCCGCCCATCTTTACTAGGCATTCTGACATCTCTGCCGAAAGGGTCCGCTTTAGGGACTTCACTGGAAGAAAGCTTTCCAGCTTCATTGTCACGCTGACCCCACCTGTCAAAATGATTATGAATCGGCTTTTGTGGTAAAACACTAACCCTGGGCAAATCAAAATCTCTTTCCCAATAAGCTTCGCTCCTAGGAAACCCATGATCTCTGCCCCGGTCTGTTAAACCAAAACTCGTGTCACGCTCATCATCAGCCCAATCTGATCTGGGATTCAACCGAACAAGCGGCAGTGGACCTGGAAAATACTCTTCCTTCCTCCGAGCTCGCTCTGACACCCATGAACCACCAGAACTGTTATTTTCAGCACCATTCTCAATCAAACCATTCCCAACACCATGATGGGATGACTGCACTTGAGGGCCCATATCAACAAGCAAGCCCAAATGGGAACCATCCCTCTGTTCATTGGATGACTCATCGCCAACTGCTTGCTTCTGTTTCTGATTCAAACCATCCTTCTGCTTCTGTGTAGGCCCCGATGTGGAAGGCAAAGCAGCCTGCAAAGAGGGAAAATCCTCGCCCCTCAGAACTGTGGCTTTCTCCACCACAACCGAAGGTTGAGGCTGACCTGAAGAAGAACCTGGGGGTCCCGCCATGCCTGACCGAGCCGAAGGAGGCAAATACACACTGCCCCCCCTACTCAGCCCATCAACACTATGCAAACCCTGGTCGATTCCATCAGTCCCATGATCACTACTAAACCCTTCTTTCTCTTTCTCTTGTAAAGCAATTGTGCCCGGCTTTGTCCACCCCATACCAGATGAGGTCGGCCTTGGCCCAGTTCCTGAAACCCCACCGACGGCCCCACCACCCGACCCCAATGAATCAAACCTCTCGTGCTCCTTTCGCAATGAGGGCAAGTTCAAGGGGGGTGGAACAGAAAGCTTCGGCCCAACCTTCTGGGAGCTTCGAGGCCTCGAGAGGACCACCATTCCTCCTCCACCACCACCATGACCATTGGGACGGGTCCGATTCGACCCGTACGAGCTGGGATTAGACGAGTGGTGATGATGAGGAGGTTGCCCATAGGACTTGTTCAGATTCACTGACACAAACTTGGTCCCGACTCCGGGATTAGCCATGGCACGGTCCGAGCCGAAACGTGACCAGTTTGACGGATTCGGATCTCTGCCAACGCATCAAAACCCTAGCCCTAGTTTTCCCCTCCACCACAAAAAGAATGACTCACTGATTGTTATTCCCTTCTCACAGATCTTACACTAGAATCGATGATCCAATACAATCAAACCCTAGAGACTCTCTCCCAAACCCTGATCAAAGCAACAACGGAAGAAAAAAAAAACACACAAAATCGAAAGCTATGATCAATTTCTCAGAGGTTGATTAATTGAAGTAAATAAAATAGTGATTATGAACAGAGTGTGTGCCTTGGTCTGATTAGGGTTTCGATGTGGTGGTAATGAGAGAGCAAAGAGATCGAAACGAAATGGGAGGGGGCGTGGGATAAGGAGCTCACCTCCGGGGCGTAAGTTAGCGAACGGCCGGGGTTAACGTGCGCCGCGGAGAATCGAGCACGAGAGAGCGTCAGATAGAAGCCCTACTGTAACCGGAGAGAGAACGAGAAATGAGCTAAGTGTGCGAGAAGAAAGTCTTTAGAACTGTTTTCGTGTCTTGATGTCTTCGTGTTTCTTCCCCTGTATTTTCATATATTTTATTTGTTCCCCATAATAATGAATTATTGGTAAATACATCCTTATATATATAAGTAGATACCTAGATATTGAGGTTTTTTTTTTTTTTTTGACAAAAGTAGATATTGAGGTTTAAATCTGGTTATCCGATTCCAAACCTTGGATTAGACTAACCCAACCTAATGGATCACATGTTATTAATATGTTAGTTACTTTTATTAATAATTTTAGTATTAAAATAAACTTCAAAGCTTTTTGGCTACATATTTAGTCGCATATGTGTATCAATTGTATACAAATTTTATGTTATGCATTTTCATTTTAGAAAAAAGTATACACATTCTCTCTCAAACTACTATTTAATTATCAATATCCTTTTAAACTGTCAATTGCGTTAATATCTTCCCTAATGACAAAAATATAATTTTAAAAAATCTATAATAAACAAAAATTAAAATAAATAAATAAATAAATAAAATATACACACATCGAAGGAACCACCCCCAACACTGGAGGTAGTGGCTGAACTACCTTCGAAAGAGTGGATCGGCTACTTCGGAACTCTTAGCGAGTGGCTGTCTGATTTAGAGATAACTCTCCACGACATTTGCTTCTGATTCAAGTTATGAGTTTCTTTGTCTCCTTTTCTTTTGCTTTATACTTGTTCTACTGTTTTTGGTTCTTCGTATGTCTGTGAATGGCATATATCATCTCACATGGTTTTGTACTTTTATGTTTCGTTTGAAAAGTAATAGTGTAACTACTTAAGATAAAACGCTAGTCACATATGTGTTATCACTTCAAAATAATTAGTCAATTTTGAGCTTCTATATAATTACTTATAAAATATTAGTTTTACTTAATAAGTAAGCGATGTGGGACTTAGCCCCATGAATGTCCTTATAAACCACATACTCTCTATGTGGGCTACTTATCTTCTCAATAAACTCCTGACGTCCTAGTCATGCGATGCTGATAGTACCACATGTCGCATTACTAAGTGGCTCTGATACAATTTGTAACGATCAAGAAAAAAATGCTAGATATATATGCACTATCACTCTAAAATGATTATAATCACTTATAAAACATAGTTTCATATAATAAGTAAGCAATGTAAAATTTAATACCTATGAACATTTATTATAAACTATCAACTTTCTATGTGGACTACTTATATTCTTGATATGAAATCAGAATGTTACCAATAGGTTGTCTTACCTAAACCATTTTACCCTCATAATGAGTATATGCAGTTCTGTAAAATAAACTCATGAATTTAGGGGTGGCTCTAAAATTGGATGAACAACTTTTTTGGGCTTGGGTTGGCTAGAAAGGGTATGATGACATGGTATTGTCAACTATCCTTATATTAATATTTTTTGATGAAAAATGTTTTATGAGAAAATAAATAAAATTTTCATTAAAAAGAAAAAATAATAATTGTTTATTGACAATATCACTTTAACATGATAAAATGATTGTGGGAAGTAAGTATCCTAATGCTATTTAGACTTTCTCAAAATTTCTATCTCATGGCAAACGTAGCATATGTAATCCCTTGCCCTCCCTCCCTCCCCTCACTTATCAGCCTGTGTTTGAGAGTTTTGACCCTGCCCCTCGAATCCAACCCGTTAAACCGCCCGAGACCCGACCTGTTAAGGGCTGCTCCTGAAAACGACGCAGTGTAAAGAATTACGCAACAAAATCGAAAGGGAAACAGAAACTCATCATTGAGTGAAAGTAAAACGAGGGAAGTCTCGGGTGGAAAAGCAATGGCGATAGACGCAATCGAAGCTCCCTCTCAGCCCCCTTCCCATTTCAGGTACAATTAATTTTTAATTTGTTTTTTTTTTAAAGTTTCCTCTAATTTCAACAACGCCATTTGTTGTCTCTTGCAGTCAACAACGCCATTTCTATCTTGCCGTGGACAGGCTCCGATTCAAAATGGTTTTTTTCCTTATCACTTAGAAACTTCTCAATTTCACAATTTATACATTGCAAAGAAAACCCAATTCAAAACCAAGTTATTTGATTTTGTGGTACGAATGAATTTGGCGCAGGAGACGTTGGTGGACTTGTTGGGCGTGGTGGGACGGCGTCACTCCCTGCCGACGGTCGTGTGCTGCAGCTCGCGCGACGAGCTTGACGCCGTATGCTCCGCCGTCTCCAACCTCCCCTTTATCTCTTTGTCCCCTCTGGTACTCTTCTTTCTCGCTAAATTATTTGTTTTGATCTTTAACTTGTGCACTAAAGTTTCTGACTTTTGTTGATTTGTGCATCCTGGGTCAGCAGTGTTGCTTTTATTTATTTATTTATTTTTGGGTTGTAACTCGCTGCGTCTGTATTTGTTACTTGAAATCTAATGAGCAAGTAGTAACGATTGAAGGGTGTTTTGCTGTAGTGAACGTAATTCATGTGTTAATGATCTCTTTATTTTTGGGTAAGGGCTCATGGGTCTCGTCGTTAAAGATTCTTTACGAATGGAATGTGAAATTGGGATGAATTTGTGTTTGAGCTTGATAGTATGAGCAAGCCTTGTTACAGATATGATCAAGTCATTTTATAACATTAGCACGCTCTCTCATGTTGCTTTTTGTACCTAATGCTGTTTGGTTTTATTCATATCTCATGTCAAACTCCCCACGGGAGTAGGACCAATTTTTGCCACGCAGTTGAAGTATTACTTTCAGGGATGCTTCCCATTTTTAATATTAAATTTACCCAATATATTGTGAAACACATACATGACCCTCTCTCTTTCTTCTTTGTTTCTACATGTGCTGTTACATTCTCTGTTGAGGCATTCGTTCCAGAGATGTTGTAAACTCGTTGGTCACCAGCACCTGTGTTTTCAGAGTTTGAAACATGGGAACTATTCATTTTCTAGAACTTTGAATGTTTGCTAATATAGCGTGCATATTGTTTTCCATATGCCAGTACAGTGACCTCGCTGAAGCAGAACGTGCTCTAGTTTTGGAGAAATTTCGGCAAGCCACAATGAACTGGAACCAAAATGTCACTGCGCAATCAGGAGATGACAGTGAAATTGGAAAAGATGAACAAAAGTCTCATATGATAGTTGTGACTGATGTTTGTCTCCCACTTGTTGCTTCTGGGGAGTTGGCCATTTCTGCTCGTGTTCTGATAAATTATGAGTTACCAACAAAGAAGGTGCTGTTTGTCCTTTCTTCATAACTTGATAAGTGGAACAATTCCATGGCCTTCATTTGCACAATCTCTTGCAGCTAACTTTCCCAACTGTTTATCACTTCTTATGAAAGAAGTCATATTATGTTCTTGTGCAAATATACTTTGAACTTGTTTGACCTTGCAATGATCCTACAAATCTGAGCTCTTTCTCAATAGATTGCAATTATAACACCAACTTTTTGTTGTTTGTACATAAATTGTTCGTGTAATTGCATGTTTAGCAGCCGAGACTACCACATCTCCAAATGATTGAAAGACGGTTTTTCCCTCTTGATCTTCTAATTGGTGGGGATATGTCCTATTTTGCAGAGGATATCGTCTCTATGAAAATTGATTCATTAGCTTAGAACAGATATATCATCCTAGAAGCCATACAGCATCCATAGTCTTCTTTCTTTGTGGTGCATTGAGAGGTCTTTAAAGGGTGTTTACAGACTAGCTGATGACAATCTAGCTATTATTTTACCATCTGCGTTAATAACACAAGAAGTAAAACATAGAAAGAAAACGTTTCTCTCCTTGGCCACTACATTTTTCATACAAAAGACCCATACTTAATAATTCCTCATATGTTGTACCTAGCCAAATGTGGCGGTTTCAGAGCCATCACCCCCATGATCGTTAAAGACTGTGAGATTCTACTTTATGAAATATATTTGAGCGTGTGGATGTGTTTTATTTGTTTCCAATTATATGCGGTATGCATGGGTTGTGACCTTTTTTCCCATGTTGTGTCTGCCCGGCTTATAGGAAACATATATGAGGCGGATGGCAACTTGTTTAGCAGCAGGTTCTTTCACCTATGCCATAACATTTTACTAGTCAGATGGCATGGATTTTTGCATTCTCACAATAAATTCATATAAATATCTGCAGATGGGATTGTAATCAATATGGTTGTTGGGGGTGAAGTGGTCACCCTAAAAAACATAGAAGAAAGCAGCAGTCTTGTAATAGCAGAAATGCCCATAAATGTAAGTTCCTTGCTTACCTTGTGCTCCTTTATTTATATATGCACTAGAACACGGCTTTTGACAAATATGAATCTAAAGCACAAATAATTGCAACTGATGGAGTTCCCTTTAATTTTTTTCTAGTAAAAGTTAAATGTAAATCTAACAACAGTTCATTAAACTGGACCATAATCATGTCCTGTTTTTGGACCTAAGAATTCCTTTTTTCACTGACGTGTTGTCACCTTATATTTCTTCTTGTTTTTTTTTTTTTGGGTCTGAGATGGTTTTGAAATTTGGTCTACTGCAGATCTCTGAGATTTTGTGAAGATGTTTGGTTTTTTACGATGCCAGAAACGTGTCCAAGGACTTGATTCCTTGTACTCTTCTAATTGTTGAAGCAGGGTGATCATATTTCAGTGAGTAGTTGTAACAAGATTGATTTTTTTTTTTGTCTGAATTGTTCAGTTTATTAAAAAAATGATACAAAGTTTTTTAGTTCTCCAATGGTAAGTATTTAGATCTGTTCTTTTAGCCAGAAATATGGAAGGAAAGAAGAGAATAAACATAATTTGGTTAAGGGACAAGATTCATTTTAATTTAGAAATGTTACTCTGAGGACTGCCTTGTCTTGGTTGCACTGGGAAGGTGATGGTGGAGCAATAGGTTTTCAGTAGCAACCACGGCATTGAATATCAGAATACGCTTCATGCTGGACAAGAATATATAATGGAATTAACCTTGCTTGATATGTTAAAGAAGAAAGTCAATCATAGCAATTTAGATGAAAAACCAACGGAAAATTTGAAGTGAAAAAACTTAGGTGCTCAAAGAAGAAAAAAAGCTATGCCTCAGACACCCCCAGTGGGGATTTGTATTATCGAGGGAAAACAAAACTGTTTGCGCCTATTCCCTTCGGCATAAGAATGCTATGTAAGAGCATTCACATTGGGCTCAACAAATGTTTGGCTAAATTTTAGCTAAAACATCACTTTTCTTTATTTTAGCTAACAAACTTTTCAAAAATTACATCCGAATCCCAGCATTTTAACTACAATTTTATTATCTATTTAATATTTATTATTATTCTTTTTATTCTTTTTTTATCTTTTTCTAACAATCATGATTTTTGAAACTATCATTTCCTAACTATCACCTTTTCCAAAATTTGTTAGTTGTTAAAGGTCATATTCTTAAATTTATTTTTTTTCATAAATGACCATATAGTATATATATATTTTCAATCTTGTTTTAAAAAAGAAAACGAAGCATGCAACGCAAATTTCAAGACAAACTCATATGTCTAAACTATATAAAATAGAGAGTAGCCCTTTTTCACTTGTAATTAGAAATATTAATAATATAAAAAGAAAGAAGAGAGAGAATAATAAATATATATATAATATATTAAAAAAAAGGAAGAAGAAGAAGAAGGAACGTGTGAGAGAGAGAAGAGAATATTTAGAAAGAGATATAACATTATTTTATTAATTAATGATGCATTGCTGAGCTACCAGTGTTCAGCACTTTGTTGAGCACTGAGTAGTCACCAAAAATATTTGGGTAATTTGTTGAGTCAATGTGGCAAATTTTATTTTATTTTTATTTTTTTGTTGAGCTCAATGTGAGTGATCTAGATGATACAATGGACTAGCCAGAAAGTTTAACTTAATTTCAGTTAAAAAATTACTCTTTTTTAAAAAAAAAAAGAAAAGAAAAGAAAAAAAATTGTAATTGCTACACCAACTTACCAAAAATATCATTTCTCTTATATATATAGTAATATATTGGAGAAAACTACACTTACTCTTAAGTCTCCCAACTTCACCTCAGTATGCGACATATATGTGCCTCTAACATAGGCGGTTGAAAAGGCGGTTGAGGTTGCGTTATTGGCTATAACCGTAACCGCAACCACTTTAGGCGGTTACTCAAAACCGTAACCGTGCACCGCACAGCCTAGGGCGGTTAGCGGGTTGCGGTATAGACCGCAGGTGTAGCGTTATATAAACTTAAACGCGACTCGCTATAACCGCATTGTTAAAAATTGGGCTTTTTTTTGAATTTGGGCCATTTATTTTTTACCAATTTTCTGTCTTTTCAGGATTAAGTTGAAGCGAAAAGTAATATATATATATAAAAGAGGCAAATTAGCGGTTAATAACGCTAACCGCCCGCCTAAGGCGGGTTAGGACGATTTTTTTTCCAATCGCCTGAGGCGGTTTATGCGGTTAGTACGGTTAGCGGTTTTAGGCGGTTGAGCGGTGGCGGGTGCGGTTATAACCGCCCGCCATTTCTGCCAACTAAACTAAAAGAAGTTGGTATATCTAAATTTCGATGCAAATTCATGAGAACCAAACTAACCATAATATCTTGATATAGAAAAAAAAAGGAAAAAAGAAAAAGGAGCCATGGATCTCCATGGAACGGTCTCCACCAAATACATATATAATTTTTTAAATTTCTTTAATTTAAGGATGTTTTGGTATTATTATATATTTCAAGCTAAAGCCCTCCTCCCTAAAGGATGATGTTTTGGTAAAATACACCTTCATTTAAAAAAAATAAAAAAGAAAAGAGTCAAAATGCCGGTGTTTAGGATTTGTTTGGAATTGCGACTTTAAAAAGTGTGATTTTAAATCGTGATTTTTAAAAACGCAGTTAAACGTTTGGTAAAATTGCAGATTGCCTTTAAAATTTCAGTTTGACCTTTAAAATTTTGCGTTTTCAAAAAAGCACCCCCTTACTTGCGATTTGAAAACGCAGAAAATCTGCATTTTTAAATTTCAATTTTTTAAAAATGCAGCTTCCAAACAATCCAGTTTTACGATTTGGTTTAAAATCACACTTATTGTCTACGAAATCGCAATCCGAAACGCACCTTAAAGTAAAAATGATGCCACTTAACTTTGTTTTTTTACGCCGCCAAAATAACATTGTTTTCACAACGTGTTCACCAATTTATTTACCTTAATTTGTTGACGAGAAATGCTTGTACACCTTCTAGAGGTCCTTCTAGGGGTATTTTTAAGACTTTTTTTGATTTTTTTAATCAAATTGGGACTCACCTCTCAATGAAAGGTGAGCTCCAATTTGATTAAAAAAAAA
>FXXK01000028.1:2023569-2063755 GCA_900184695.1 Betula pendula | reverse complement strand
TTTAAAAAAATCTCTAAAAAATGTTCTAACAAATCCCTTTGTTGACACTTCTATATAACACCTGGAATGTTAATACAATAATGGTAGTCGGAAAAACGTCCATAGAAACGGTTTTCCTGGTGTTTATTTTGACTGTCGCTAAATTAAATGCCAATAAAACTAGTTTTTTATTTTATTTTATTTTATTATTATTTTTAATTATTATTATTATTATTTTTTCTGTGAAGTATTAGGCAAAAAAAAGGGGTGATACAAGTAGAAAGTTGTTTGTGCTCCTAAAAGTCCTAATCGTGCAACCCTAAAAAGTTTCATGTCCGATAACTTTTGTACGAGTCTTTGCTAACACATCGCATAAACATTGTATGTAGTATTTATTAGGAATATATAAGTAAAGTGATTATTAACTGTTTATAATTGAATAATTGAAAATAATTAAATTATTAGGTAATCGGATAAACTAAAAAATTGAAAAACTGAAAATAACTGTAACCGGATAACCGGTTAAGCCAGTTGCGATTGCGGTTATTAATTTTAGAAAATTGGTTATTAACCGGATAACCGGTTTATATATATATTTTAGATAAGTTCATATTCATTTTTTCTTTTCCTTTTCTCTCTCTTTCTCTCAAGATGAGCTCCCTACAACGGGAAGCTTGCTTTGAGCTCCTTGTTGCATGATGCTCCCTGCAGCAGAGAGCTGGTCTTGAAAGAGAGAGAGAGAAGAGGAAGAAGAAGAAAAAAAAAAAAAAAGAATATAAACTTGTCCAATATTTGAATATAAACAACTTTTCCCACCCTTTACTTATATAAAAATGCTACTTGGGCCTTTGCAAGCATAATTTCTCAAGATGCATTGAGAAAATTATATATATAATTAGTTTTTAATTATTATTTTATATATTATAAAAACTGATGAAAAGTGATTAAAAATATATATTTTTTTGTTTGTCCAATATTGAATATAAACAACTTTTCCCACCCTTTACTTATATAAAAATGCTACTTGGGCCTTTGCAAGCATAATTCCAAGATGCATTGAGAAAATTAATATATATAATTAGTTTTTAATTATTATTTTATATATATATAAAAACCTGATGAAAAAGTGATTAAAAATATATAATTTTTTGTGATCCATAACATAAAAACCGATTACCGATTTATAACCGATATTGAAACTGGTTATTAGTAACTGTAACCGGGTTCCGATTGCCGGTTTTAAAATCTCCAATTACGTTTGCGATTATTACCTAATAACTGCAACCACGACCGGTTATACATCTCTAGTATATCCTATATAACCTTGCATCATTGCATGTCTTCTTAAAAGGCACGTGGCTACCGTGGTACAGTGTCCACAAGCACGAGTACACACAACCCTGATAGGGATTCAAGACCCGACCCGAAAGTCAGACCCACGGTTTTGGTCATCTGCACTGATTCTGTGATTTGTTGACAGCTTTCCATGCTTTGGCATTTGCAAGGACTGCCACCAACTGTCTGAATTCTGAAGTCCCTCACAGAAAATGACGAACAATCCGCATGGCCACCTCTTTATCTTCCTCACACTCGTCTGTTTCCCACCATCTAAACCCAACCAACCGAGTGAGAGAGAGAGAGAGAGAGAGAGAGAAAAACATTCAGGAGGGACTAGAATACTGTGAAAGTAAGAGACGAACCTCCTTCCTCCAATATCAATCTTTGATTCTGAAAAAATCTTTTCAACCTTTTCACGTTCATTTGCTCATCATCCTGCACGAAAACTGAAGCTCAAACACGGTTTTATCAACAAAAATTTGGAGAGGAAATTATTGAGTTTCCAAGATGTATGAGGATGCACCTTCAGCCCCATTACTCTCCTATTACAACTCCTCGAAACTGGAGGAAAGTGCTGAGAATGATGCATTATTAGGTGTCGTTGAACAAGATTCTCAATACTCCTGGCCCACTCTTTCAGAGGTTAGTTTTTGTGACGCCAGACTTTCTTGTAGTTTTCTTTGCATGCTGTGCGCTTGAATTCATCATCATCATGCTTTTCCAATCTCTCTCTCTGTGTCAGGTAGTTGAAGAGATCAAACAGCTATATATCATAGCCATTCCAATGATCCTCACCGGGCTATTCATCTATGGCAAATCTGCAATATCAATGTTCTTCATGGGGAAGATAGGGAAGCAAGCATTAGCCGGTGGCTCTCTGGCAATCAGCATAGCTAACATATCCGGCTACTCTGTCATTTCCGGCCTTGCAATGGGGATGGAAGGGATATCTTCCCAAGCGTGCGGGGCCAAGCAATGGCCTCTCATGGGCCAAATCCTCCAACGCACAATCATAATACTCACTTTAGCCTGCATACCCATTTCATTCTTGTGGCTAAACTTCGAACCCATCCTTCTCTTCTGGGGCCAAAACCCCACCGTTTCATCCATCGCCACTACCTATCTCGCCTTCTCTCTTCCAGACCTTTTCTTCCAGTCCCTCATCAATCCTCTCAAAATCTACCTCAGAACCCAACAAATAACCCTCCCTCTTATGCTCACCGCAGCTTTCTCTCTCGCCCTTCACGCCCCCATTAACTCTTTCATAGTTCACCGTCTCCACCTCGGCATTCGAAGCATTGCATTGGCCGGCGCGTTAACAGACCTCAACCTCCTTCTCATGCTTCTGCTTTACATCTGCTTCTCTGGCGGCACGTGTAGAAAGACGTGGCAAGGCTGGTCCCGCCAATGCTTCAAGGAATGGAAGCCAATTCTTGACCAAGCCATCCCCAGCTGTATCTCCGTCTGCTTAGAGTGGTGGTGGTACGAGATTATGATACTCCTTTCAGGGCTCCTCACAAACGCCGCCGAGGCTGTCGCCACCATGGGAATTCTTATACAGGCAACTGCGCTGGTCTACAACTTCCCTATTGCTCTCAACCAAGCCGTGTCGACGCGGGTCGGGAACGAGCTCGGCGCTAACGGGCCTTTCAAGGCGAAGAAGTCGTCAATTATTGCACTGTCGTGTGCCGTTTTCAGTGGCCTCATGGCCATGCTGTTCATGATAACCATGAGAAATGCTTGGGGTCGGATTTTCACCGCCGACGAAGCGATACTGTCGTTGACGGCAGCGGCGATGCCGGTGGTGGGACTTTGTGAGCTAGGGAACTTCCCGCAGACCACCGTTTGCGGGGTGCTGAGAGGCAGTGCCAGGCCGACTCTGGGTGCTTACGTCAACCTGGGATCGTTCTACGGCGTCGGATTGCCCATTGCTATTTTCATGGGCTTTGCGATGGACATGGGCCTATTGGGCCTTTGGCTGGGCTTGTTAGCGGCTCAGGTCGTGTGTGCTGCTATAATGGTGCTCGTGCTGTTGAGAACGGATTGGACGGTACAAGTAGGCAGGGCCGAGGAGCTGACTGGTTTTCATATGGAGGACGAAGCACACAGTACTGAAACCCTTGACGGATTATTATCAGTCTAAATTAGCTGTCAAAAGGCTCACACTCGGCTTACCATACGAATTGGAGATTTGAAAAAAAAGGAGTTCATATATAGTTGGTGTATTTGTTTTTTTGTTTCCTTTCCTAATTCCCCTTCCAAGTTTTAATGATTAATTAAAACTTGTAAATTTGTAGTTCGGTTAATTTATATGAGTTTTATATTATGCCAAGTGTTGCGACTGCATGCTCATGAGCTCATTCACCTTTCATTTAGTTAGCAATTTATGCTAGAAATTACTTATTTCAGTTTCTTAAATTTTGAATTAGAAGTATTTACTTCAGGAATGTGCAGATTTCCGGGGTTTTGATTGTATATGGTAGGTGGAGGGGTCGGATGCAAAATTTGGATTCTAATAGAAGTAGGTGGTAGTAGCGGAATAGGTTTTAAATTTTTGACTTCTCAATCATAATTTATTAATTTTATGTTGAGTTTATGTCAAATTTGCGGATCATATAATTAAAGAATATTTACCAGCCATGGCCTACACATGACAGACAATTTTGAACCACATAATATAATATACAGATCATGATATATCAGGTCAAATGATTTTTCTGTCTTTGATAATAATCATGATGATGTGCGCTTGAAAGGAACTTTTTCCATAATATACATATACAGAAATCTTAGAGCTATCACGATTTTATAATGTTACGTATACTTTCATTTATGTTACGATTATGCATACTACACTGTAGAGTTTGCACACAAGGTGTCTGCCTATGTTTGCTCAGGAGGTTGATAAACACAGAGAATTATAAATAGAATTAGAACACCTTTTAACTTATTATCTAATATCATTCTTATCTTCACAACTCACGAGGATGATTATTAGCTGGAGGTTTATCCTTAAACTAGAAGATGATCGATTCTTCAAATATTTGTTTGTTGTCACGGCCTATCCTTAATTAACACACTTTAGTGACGGCATGCAGTTGTGGGTGAGTTTGACAGTTGGACGAATCCGACAAAAAGTTTATTGAGGTTGGTACAAATGCAGTACTGGCATGGCATGGTGCAAAGTAATTTCATGTTGCCTTTACATCGTTAGCTGCGTTGGTTAATTGGTATTTGGTACTAATGAACCAACCCCTGTTTTGAGTTTATTTTCCTTTTATAAAAATGCTAGTAATACGTGCGATTTTCGTTAAGGCTAGCTTATGCACTCACAAAGTAGTATGATGTGGCATTGACATGTCAGCTTTTTTTTTAAAAAAAAATAAAAAAAATTAATGAGTTATTAATGGGCAGTTGAACAACCACTCTAATGGGTGGCTATTGACTGACCACTCCTTTGCCCCACCGAATTTTCAAATGCGATTACATTAACTCTAGAGTTATTCGGGTAATTGTGACCACCTTCAACAAGTAAGATTTGGCATTCGTAACCACTCTTAATAGACCAAATTTGTTGGTTGGTGCCTCCTCCCACACGATGATTGGAGATGGTGTCAACCACAAGATCTGGTAATTGAGGAGAATGTTCTTTTATTATTTGACGTAAGATGGATAGCATTATTCTTTCCTTCATCGTATTAAAAATGACTAGCCACGCATGTCTTAAATTTAATAAAGTGTGACATTCTAGAATTGCTATGTCAAACGTAAGCATATTTAGAATATTATTCAATTATGGTACTATTTAAAAACAAAATGTAAGTTGTTATTATATGGTCATGTACAACATTAAGCACTTTGTTGGACCTATGGACCCACAAATTTGAGAACATTAAGATAGTTTTGCACGAAATCTCTTTTCATATCATGTTTGTAACTGCTTCTATGATTCCTGGCAATAGGTGTGAGAAGAGCAGCGTGACGTGGAATATATGTTGCGGGAAAGGTCTTCACTGAAAATATGATACTTGACAAACAATTATGGAAGAATTGGTTATCATTGGTAGTAGACGTCACGTAAAATAGGACTTTTCGTTTTCTTCCTCTCAAATCCTTTTTGCTCTTCCTACTATTTCCTTTTAGACTTATGCTGAATTAATTAAGCTTCAGAGCTATTTCTTGCTAATTACTTTTCTTCTTGCCACATTTTCGATCGGTACCTTGACACGGGGTCAAGTGCTCTAACGCACTTTCTTAAGTTTCTAATTCCCCCTTTAAGAAATTACGAGTCATTATTTTATTTTTGCCGAAAGGAGATTTGAAGGGAGAATCAATCAAGACGCATTTCAACTTGTTAAAGAGAGAATAATATCTTTTTGCTCTGCACTATCCTTCTACTTTTTACCCCATGCCACCGTTACCTCTCCTTTCTCCCATAATGAGATCCATGGGCTCAGAATGCATGGAATTGTTGCAAGTTGCGTGAAAGTGCATGCATTTGTCCCCTAGTTTACGAATTAGAACGAGAATGAGAATAAGTTCTAGCCATTACTTAATTGTCCTTAAATAGATCATGAATTAAAGGCCAGATATCAAATATTGCATGCAAACCGCTTATATATCAACGACTTGTATAGAGGAGCTTTAATTAATTTGTGTGAGTACTTCTACAAAATGTCGAACATGAGTTTTCTCGAATTCCAGTTTGGACTTTCACGAAAGTCGTCGTCACTAAAACCAGCACAGTCGAGCATGATCTCCAAGCAAAGACAAAGTTGTAGCATGATGTCATCAAGGTCTTTCCAGCCAAGCGTGGAGGAGATGAGATGGGTGTTCGATAAATTCGACACAAACAAAGATGGGAAGATCTCCCGCGAGGAGTACAAGTTAGCACAAAGGGCACTGAATAGAGGGATTCCGGAAACCGAGTTGGTGAAGGCATTTCAGGCCATTGATTCTGATGGAGATGGGTTCGTTGATTTCAAAGAGTTCATGGAAATGTTTAACGTGGGAGGCGGGGTAAAAGCTACTGAGATTCAGAGTGCTTTTCGAGTGTTTGATTTGGACGGCGATGGTAAAATAAGCGCGGAGGAACTGTCGCAGGTTCTGAAAAAGCTAGGAGAGGGTTGCAGCCTCAAGGCTTGCCGGAAAATGGTGAAAGCGGTAGACACGGATGGGGATGGTTTTATAGATATTAATGAATTTATGAGCATGATGGCTAGCGGCAAGAAACTGCCATGAGTAACTTTATGTATGTTTTGGTCCCTGAAATAATCAATAATTAATATTAATGCTAGATATTATATCTATATCTTACAATTATTCAATAAGATTGATATGACAATATTCCAAATCAATCATTAGATCTTTTTCTTTTTGATTTAACAATGATTAATTTAAAAGTTAGTTACAAGTATCACATCAATCTTGTTGAATGAATGTTTGATAGAATTATAGTATTTAACATTTCTCATAATCAATGCTTATCACATCTACAAGAACTCTAATCACGCACGCCGAATATAACGAGATTTGGGGTCAATTACAATTGGAGTTTCCTCAACTATCATAATTTATTGATATGTTGCCCCACGAATTACCACGTTAGACTTAAACCCCTTCAACTATCAACCATTGGCAAAAAAGCTCTCCGTTAGTCATGATCGTTAAGTTAAAAGGGACGAAATATTGATAACGTGCCAAGTACATGCATTTTTTAGATGTGAAATAACAAAAATACTATGGGTTTAGAAACTAAATTTACTTAAATATTGTTAAAGTTAACTAATTAATAAAGAAAAAAAAAACCCACAAAATCAATTTTTTTTTTAAAAAAAAAAGGAAAAAGAAAAAAGAAAAAAGCCACCCTAAGGGACTTTGAAACTCACAAATACAATGATAATTTTAAAAAGTTAGATGATGAAATAAGAATCTAGAGAGAAAAATAATTAATCATTTTTTTTTTTGGAAGCATAACACACTAGAACTTTAAATCGCGACATTTATGGACTTTTCTCAACATTATACCAACAAATTAAGGGCCCCGTTTGTTTCGACGTAAATGATTTTCCAGAAATCATTTTCCGTATTTTCTGGTGTTTGGTGGGGCGTAAAATAATATTAACGGAATCATTTTCAGTTTGACGAAAAATCTTCTTTAATTTCCGGTAAAATGGTTTCCCCTTTTTAAAACCGTAAACCATTTTCCCGATTTTAACGTCACATTATCAAATTGGTAGACCACAGCTAAACACCACCAGACCCCGCCGGAACCAACACGGAAAATTTTCGGGATCCGCCCTGGACATCTTTGGGACTTGCCCGGGACATTTTCGGGACCCGCCCGGGACATTTTCGGGACCTGCCGGGGACCCACCCGGGACATTTTTCGGGACCTCCCCGGGACCCCCGGGACATTTTCGGGACCCTGCCCGGACCCACCCGGACATTTTCGGGACCTCCCCGGGACCTGCCCGGGACATTTTCGGGACCTCCCGGGACGCCCGGGACATTTTCGGGACCTGCCGGGGACCCACCGGGACTTTTCGGGACCTCCCGGGACCCACCCGGGACATTTTCGGGACCTGCTCGGGACATTTTCGGGACCCGCCGGGACATTTTCGGGACCTCCCCGACAGTTTCGGGACCCTGCCGAGACTTTTCGGCGGACTTCCCGAGACATTTTCGGACCTCCCCGGGACTCGCTCGGGACATTTTCGGGACCCGTCCGGGACATTTTCGGGATCCTGCCGGGACTTTTGGGACCTCCCCGGACAGTTTCGGGACCCCCGGACCGCCCAGGATCCCCGGGACTCCGCTCGGGACATTTTTCGGGACCCCCCGGGACTCGCTCGGGACATTTTCGGGACCCGCCCGAGACATTTTCGGGACAATTTATATTAATTTTTAAAATTGTGATAAAAAAAATGAATTTTTTTTGTTAATATGATTGGTTGAAAATATATAAAAAATTTGCGATTTTCCGTGCGCGCCAAACACCGAAAAATTATTTTCGGCGAAAATCATTTTCCCTGAAAATCAATTTCCCGGAAACCATTTTCCCGACGGAAATCATTTTACGTCGAAACAAACGGGGCATAAGTAAATAAAACAAATATTTTTCTATCTAATGATTAGACGTGCTATAAAATTCTCGATCTAAAGGAAGAACTCGTGACAACCCTCATATATACGTATATATATATATAGTAGCCTTGCTCTTGGACACTTAATTTGCGTATATGATTGCAAAGTGCAAACTTGCAAGAGAATAAAGTTGTGGATTTGAAAAAAGAAAAAGACGTACATATATAATGCTAAAGAAATGCTAGAGATGCCGTTAGATAGTGTTACGCCACGCCAATAGCTAGATTCGGTTCTCCACCACAACCTCCTCAAGCGCCCTTAGCTTGATCGAGTGCGTTTTATTTGTATATTTGTCGCATATTTTTGCACAGTACAGAGAGGGAGAGAGAGAGAGAGAGAGAGATGGCTATCATGTGTTGTATGCAGGTGCAGCCTCACCGAGGGATGACAGTGGAACAATTCAAGACTTGGCTTCGCAGGTTTGACGCGGATCACGACGGAAGTATTAGCCAAGAGGAACTCAAAGAGGCTCTGCACAGCTTGAGAATTTGGTTTGGGTGGTGGAAGGCCCATCAGGGAATGAAGGAAGCGGACTCCAATCATAATGGCCAAATCGACAACCCCAAGGAAATTGAGAAGCTCGTCAACTACGCCCAACAACGTTTGCACATCCAAATTTATGGAGAATAGTTGCTCCACGTATTTGATCGATGTTAATTACATATATATTTACATGCATGCGTGTGCAGTGTGCTTCTTCTGATGGACTAGTAAGTATTGATTTGGGATTCGTGCATCGAGTCTGATTTTGATTTCCATTATCGGTCTTAATTTTTCCCTGCTTTTTGTGTTTGTAACTTGAATAATGAACATCATTTCCTAAGCTTGAGTTGGCAGTATATTGCTCAAAGCACTTGCAGAATTGTGTTGTCTGCTCCTCCTCCTCTTTTTTTTTTTTTTTTTTGTGTCCACTTAAATCTGCCTTTTATACTTTGTTAGTTTGTTATATGAAAAATGTTATAACATCTACTAATATTCTTTGACTATATGTGATCTTATATGTGTCTATACATGAAGACTGTAAATTTAATAATAATTTTAACAAATAAAAAAATAAGAGAAAGACAAAAAAAAAATACCATGAGCAAAATTAATTATAACTCCCAATTGATTATAACCGCTCTAAATTTGACCATTCGCCGAAAGGACAAGAAAGGAATCATCTTTTCCCATTCCACAAGAAAATTGTGGGTTCATACCATATTATCATACACGATAAAGTAGAAAATATTCCCAAATCCTTTTTCTACTTAGACAAGTTGGGCTTTGTGCACATGTTAAATCCATACAAATCCACGACCCAACCCAATCTAAAGTGTTAGATGAATGAGAGCACCGGTTCGGCCTGGGGTCTTATCTTATCTTATCAAAGCCCACCTGCGAGCGAGCGAGCCAATTAGTCGCAGAGCCTCTGGTAAACCATTCTTTACTTTTCTCTCCAAAAATAATAATAATAATTTCATTTTTTCACGTTACCAAACAACTTTTTTTTTTACTTTCTCTTATACAAAATTTAAAACTCATTTTTATTTTATATTACATCAATTAATTTCTTTTTCATTTGATGTAGGATAGAATTTACCCATACTTTCAGTAAATTCCAAAATAAGCAAACAAACAAATAATATATTGATGAAGCGTGGTTTAAGAAGACTTATGTTCAGATTCTAACAATAAAAATATAAAAACAAAGATTTTATCATAATCACTACTGATTGTCAACCGTATTTGGTTGATACAAAAATCCATTTAATGATTTTCTATTTTAGATTAAGATTTTATCATTTATTTTATTTTCCATCTTTAGTTTATTTTTATTGCTTTTAAGGTTTCATATTTTGTAATATTTTATTTTTTAGGGGATTTAGTTACTTATATTATTTTATTGTCTGCTGTTAGAATATTATTGATTAGCAGTAATTGCAAAATTATCTTTATTTAGATTTTCTCTTTTAAGAGCTTTGTATTTTCTATTTAAAGAAAGCTCATTGTTTGAAGAAATAAGTTTACGACTCTGATAATGAATATTTGATAAAATATATAAAATTTCTGTGTGTTTTTATCTTTTAAGCTATACGTAGCTTGTGTTCTTTACAGAATTGAAGTTACAGCACTTTTATTCTTTTATCCATGCCTCTCGTGCTGTGTCATTATTTTTCATCTCAAAACTCTTTCTCAAACACACATTAATTGGATCGTAATTTTCCACAATTGGGAATCTCTACTAGAGGAATCCAACACATACTTTCACATTTTCTTACGTGACTTATATCACAATTGGATTCAAAATTCAATAGTAATTTGAAAAGTCACATTAGAAAGTGCAGGAATAAGAACGTGTGTAACATTTCTCATCTTTAGTTGGTGCAACCCTGCAATCAAAAATTTTGATTAGTCTTTTTTTTAGGGAAAACAAATAATTTTGAGAGTTCAATTTATAAAAATGATATATTATAAAGAAATTTCTAAAATTTTGAGGGCCAAAGCCCCTAAACTAAGGATATAAATTTTTTACAAATTAACATTTAAAAATAACATGTATCTCTTAAAATGTATGAAACATTCTTTTTTTTTTTAATAAAAAATAGTACGTACTTTTTACATATTTAATGAACATATATTATTTTTAAAAGCTAATTTATTAAAATTTCTTATTACACAATTTATAAGAAATTTATGTTGATAAGCTAAAGACTAGTTTCACCCTGCTCTGCTATTATCCTCTTCTTTCTCAAGTCTGTAAGAAAGAATTTTCCGTTTGAGCCGGAGAACCCGGCCTATTCGAGCAAACGGCTCTCTCTATTCGGAAAGAAGAGCCTTACTTGAACATGTTACGATATTTAAAGTGTTTTTCTATATAACAATCTTTAACTATATATGTGTACTAAAAGCTTGAATTCTAGTCAAAGTTTAACTCAGAACTAATAATTTTTTCCCTTCAAAAGAGAAGATAAATTAATAAATTATAGAGAATTCCTGTCAGCAGCAATGCACTCGCAGGTGGCTCGTACGCCTCCGTACTCAGCCCATTGACGCGTAGTATAAATTGGTACTAGATCATATTACAAAAACGAGCCGTTCTTCCCTTCAGATCTGTTATTGAAAAAGGAGCCAATAAGTACATAAATTAACATTAGAAACCTATAAAATAAGTTTTTAACTAGTTTTTTATTTAGCGTAGAAAAAAAACTAGTTTTTTTTTTTTTTTAATTTGTTTTCTGAGCAATTAGTTTCATAACCTTCGAAAGGAACTACTTCTTGCTAGCAAGACGGGAGACCAAATCGAGGTACAAAAAAAAGCCCTGCACGCTCTATATAGTTTGAATAATCCAGTGCATTGATATTGGGGATCCACCACGTGTCGTATCCCTATTTGGCTGACCAGTCGAATAGGGTTAAACTATGTGAGAGTGACAGCCATGTCCTTGGTATACAAGTTAATATAATATAATATAATAATCCTGATACACTCCACTTCCCCCTTTATTCGTCGCACATGTTACCAGAGATCGATCTACAAAATATTTGGTCAAAAAAGCAGTCTTCATCTCCATCTGGCTCGCCCTATATTATTATTGCCCCATTTTAGTTCATTTTGAATTTTCTATAATTGCCTTCTGTAATTATTATAATAACTATTAAAAAGTACCTTTCTTCAACCACCCTATGCATCAACGATCCAAACAAAATGAACACAAAACATACGAAGATTGTGTGTTAACGATGTTGTGTTATCGACTTCCAACCTGACTTGTGTCAGAAGTCAAAAATTACTTTTAAAAAAACTAATCCACCATCGTCGGAAGCCGACCCGATTGGATCGGATTTCGGATGCAAAAAAGATTTGGGCCAAATTATCATCCATTTTGAAAACAAACAACATTAATTTAAGTAGATGTTGAAATGTATTATTTAATTTTTATTTATCAAAGGCAGCCTGGTCACGTGGTCGCTTTGATCCGTCTGCATCGCCAGCTCATTCACTGCTAATTTACTTATAGGTCAAAGCTCGGTCAACCAGACCAATGCATGCAAAGCACCTCTGCCCCTCTGGACTCTGCCACTCTGCCCTTCTCTCTCTCTCTCTCTCTTTTTATCACCTTCCTAAACTTGGCTATATGACACCCCATTTTTATCACCAAGTTGATGAATTCTTTTTTTTATCACCAAGTTGATGAATTTCACCGTCCATTTGAAAACTTCCATTGTTGCATTACCCCACATTTATTCACTTTCTTATTTTGAAACAAAATAAATCTGCCTATACATATATATATTTGCTGCTTGCACATTTTCGGCAACGGGTAAGCTAGTAAAACCGTGCATGCATGCTTCGATGATCACTGTAATATTACCATTCTTGTGAATGTTACCCACGGGCCACGTCATTTCTAGCCGTTGCATTATGCATGCTAATCCGTTTAGAATCTTGTGAGATTTCTCCTTCAGTCCCATCGATCATTTAAAAGAGTGTATTATGACGGGAGGATTTCTCGCAATCAGCCTGTCTGAATTTTTCTAAATATTAAACAAATTCAGACAATCGTGGAGAAGATTAAAGTAAAAAAAGGGCCGCTTTCTTGGAAACTTCATAAAAGCTCTTCACCATTTCATTAATTACCTCAGACAATAAACAGAAAAATAAGGGGATTGTTTTTTTTTTTTAAAACAAAAAAAAGTCACTTTTTTTTTTTTCTACTTTGTGTTGAAAGATTTATTTGTTTATTTAACGAAAGAATGGAAGAGAGCTTCTTAGCAACTTCGCCAAGATGGAATGAAAACAGTCAGATTTTGGGACCGGATCTTGAGGATTAATGGATGGATATCATTTAATGCCAATTTAACATATCAAGACAAAACATCTTATCCTGGCATGCGATGCATGAGAGTCCAAAGAAACGAAAAAAAAAAAAAATGAAAATCAATCTCCAACCCTAGGCCCTTTTAGATATAAATACAAACATCTACAGTAGAAAAGGGAGGGAGGGTCCTAGTGGAATTTATTAGGGTTTATTTTTGGTTCACTCTTCTTATTGAGTCCATGTAAGTTTGAAAGTCCATGGCATTGTTAGACATGTACAACTCTGAGCATAATAAGGGTCACCACTGCGCTCCAATGAGCCCAAGAATCTCATTCTCCAACGATTTTGTGGATATTCAGCAGGCAAGCAAGCAAGAAAGGAGCTTCAGAGACGCACCGGCTTCCTCGGACTTCGAATTTTCTGTGACAAACTATTCGATGATGAGCGCTGACGAGCTTTTCTTCAAGGGCAGATTGTTGCCCTTCAAGGACAATTACAACAACCAAATGCAGAGGACTACCACTCTCAGAGATGAGCTTCTTGTTGGTGACGATGACGACGACGTTTCGCGGAGGCCGCCCAAGGGGCCGACACGGTGGAAGGGGCTTCTGGGTCTGAAGAAACCCCACATTGGGTCCAAGAAAGCTGACAAGGGCGAATCGTCTGTGGAAAGAATGGTTGATAGTAAAAGGTCTGATTTTGTTCGTGAGGAGGCCCATGTTAGCAAGACTTCATAATCGCAGGTGAGAAAAAAAAAAAGACACATCTTTTGCTCTTTCTTTTTTTTTTTTTTACTGTTTTGTATCCTTTGTTTTTGGGTTTGTCTCATTAATTTGCTTCATTTCATTGATCGCAGGAGCTGTTGAATTAAGGGGAGATTGGGATATAGTGGCATTCTTGATCGATGGTGATAGATACTTAAAGGAGAGATAGTTTAATTTCTGTTTGGACAAAACTTAAGAGGTGGTCCTGATCTGATCTGCATTATTAGTAGGTTGGTTTTCAACTTTGGTGGATCTTTTCGTCTTAGCTTTCAACTTTGGTAGATGTTTGTCCGGTTTGGCTGTTTGCTGTACAAAAATGTTTGCGGTTGAGCTTCCTGTCTCATGTTTTTTCAATTTTGTTAGTAATTTTCCCCTTGTTCAATGGTACTGTTATGCATCTTCCTCTAAGATCTAATTGTACGTATCTCTATATATCTTCTATGATTTGGGAGGTGTAAGAACTCTCCTTTTAGCGTTTTGTCCACGGCAAGAGGGAGAGCCTTTTTTATTTTTTATTTTTTTATGAATTAAGAGGAAGAGCCTTCGCCGAAGATGTTACTCCTACCTCCATGTGAGAATTGAGATAGATGACTTCGCCAAGGTTCCATTTTCTTTTCCTTTTAAGTTTTAACTATGTAAAAATTAAAAAGGAAAATAGGTGTTATTTGATCGGCAGTGTGCTATAAATGTGACAGCTAAGCCATGGCTGTTCATAGTGTAAAAAAATCAGTTTCAGTGCATTGGGGACCGGTCCGTGGCCAACATTAATGGTCTTACCCTAACTGGAAAAGCATCAATTTAACCCTAAACTTTAAGAGCAGGCTCCAACTCACCTTCTCTGTTCCGCGCGTTGTACTTCCTTATTATAGCTGTCAATTATGATTTCTTTTACAAACATTGCCACCTTCAAGTATTAGGCTCCTCTCCATTTCTTTCCAGGGATAATTATAAACCATTGCCTGACCGAATGAACAATTCATTCGGTCTGAATATTTTTTCTTTTATGGTGGGTTCTACATGATTAAATTTTTTTTTTTTTTTTTTTCTACTCTTATCTAGCCTTGGGCTGAATGAATAGTCATTCAGCCCAAGGCTGATGAGTATCACAACTCTTCTTTCCAGTCGGTGAAAAAAAAAAGGAAAAAAAAAACGAAACGATTTCTCCTTAACCAATTATCCATAATATCGAGCTTTACGCAATTTTTACATTTAGGTCCTAGTTTTCAATTTTACAAATTTAAGACACAAGTTTATGAAGATTTTAAATCCAAGATCTCTGTCCATTTTTTTCCTCAAATAAATGAAAAAGATGATAAAAAAACATAATTGTCATTCATAGACTCATAGTTAAAAAAGAAAAAGAAAAAAAACTAATAAAAACTTTCAAAAAAAAACAAAAACAAAACAAAACAAAAAAAAGGACCCAAACGGGCCAAACCGAAGTAGCCCACCAACCACCCCGTCAGATTCTAGGGTGGCTTTGGGAGCCACCCTAGTCTAATTCCTTTTCTTTTCTTTTTTTCAATTTTTTTCTCACAGGAAATACAAAATTGTATTTTTATGTCGTTTTTGTTTTTATTTGAAAGAAGCATGAAACAAAGGTTTTACATTTAAAATCTTCGTAAACTCATGTCCTAAATTTACAAAATTAAAATATAGGGCGCAAAAGTTAAAATACGTATACCACAGGAAGCTTCTATTATATTTTCTCAAATTAAAAAATTGGTACATAGTTTAAAGGGTCTAAACCCATAGTTTATACCCCTATTTTTAATGGGATTTGCCCCTTTTATATATTGGCGTTCATTACAAAATGCAGCTGAAAAACTCTATAAGTAGTCAACAATGATCGAGACAGGCTCATTATTCTAAGCACTTTCATGCTTCCTTCTCTCTCTCTATCTCTCTCTCTTAAGGGGATAATTTCATGCTTGAGATATGAGAAAAATTCCAGACCAGAGTTTCGGCACTTCTCCTAGAATTTAACCTACTAGATACTTTTTCCAGTTTCAATGGTAAAGCAGTAATTTGCCCATGAAAAGCCGCTACTGTTACACATGGGAGAAATAGAAGAAGTATCATAAAAATGGTTTGAGGCAAGCTAGCCAGTAAAGATCCTCCTCCACACGGTGTTCAACTACTGCGAGTATCTAAAGCCTCCTTGTCACATATCCTACAATAGCAAGATGTTAGTGTTACTAACTGTTAGTTATGTCAGACATTTATCAAATCATACAACAAAGCATAACTTGTCTTGTTGTTCTAAGATACAGCGGGAGATTTGAAAAACATATCCACAATATGCATAACTGCAAATATAAATATATACACATGTGGCGCTTAACATGGACAATGTCACCATGGAGCGGTAACCTCTACCTGGAACTTGAGCTCGTAGCTTTCAGCTTTCGACTTCAGGCTATCAATATAGACACCAAATCCATAACAGGCTTCCTTTAATTCCACTAGTTTTGCTTCAATATTCCTTATTTCATCTTCTGTGCGACCTCGTTCAGTTCTAGCTTCTAAGTACCTCCTTGCATTTGTGGCACCTTCTGATTCATAGGCAAGGCTTACAATCCGTCTGAGCCGAGAACGTAAGAACCTAACATTCATGCCCAAATGCTCGAAGGCTTGCAAAGTTTTGTCCCAAGCAGAAAATTCCTCCCGCGAGGTAGTAAGCTTGCTAGCTTTTATGGCATCGGCAATGCTAACGGTCTCACAAATAATCCCAACAATCAACATAAAATTCATGCCGTTGATTAGACTGTCATGAAGAAATGCCTTCTGACTATAGCAGAGCTTGTAGTATTTCTTCCGAATATCCTCAGAGAACTCAGAATCCATAGGAATTCCATCTACTAGAATGCTAAAATTCTCAAAACGTTTTATGTCTTTGAACTGGACAGCTGGCTCAGACAACTTAAAGCCTTCCAAAACTTCTGAACCAACCTCCTCACTATCGTTTTCAGATTGTTCTGCTGGCTGTCTAAGGTTAGGAACAGATCTCGGCAGGCCAAACTTTTTCTTCTTTTCAAAGAGACCAAAAGGATGAGGCTTTGGCCGTTTCCTCTTTGTATTACTGGAACCTACTGTACCCATCCGCGCCCAAGGAGAAATGTTAAAATTGTCTAAAATGAAATGTTAACTTCCTGAGATGCATAGATGATACAAAAACTTTAGAACATAGACATAAGAACTTGCCTGCACAACTTTGTTTTGTCTGGGCATCCAAATTTAGGAGTACAAGAGCCCCATCCACTTCAGTTAAATCATTTGGCCTTATTATGTAAACCTACACAAAAGAGATTGATATATATTATAAACAGTTATCCTAGATCTGAATTATCATTCTAACAAAAGAAACAAGTATCTTGAAATATCAATTTTCTACTGTAGATAGTCTCAATATGAGAAAGCTACAAATTAGCAAAATTAATATATATAAATAATTACTCTCTCTCCCTCTCTCATTAATTATAATGCAAACTATGTGGGGGATGGGTCTCTTAAGGTAGTTTTCCCTAAATTCTCCAATATTACTCATTTTAAGAATGCTTTTGTGGCATATCATTTGAAACTTTATAGTGACTCTCATAAGTGGAAAGCTAATTTTATCATAGCAGAAATGATTCAGAGGTGGATTTCTTTACTTTGTTTTCCAATTCGGAGTACGCCTTCAAATTGAGATGGCGCGGTGAAGACAAGCTCTGTTAGGCCTCTTCCAAGAGAGGGTTGTTCAATGTAGGATTGTTGTATAATGCCCTATCTCCCCATGATAGCACTCATTTCCCTTATAGGAGTACTAGGCGGAATAAGGTTCCCTTGAGAGTGATATTTTTTGTTTGGTCGGTTGTATTAGGTATTAGGAAGATCCTAACCTAAAGAAGCAACGTATCATAGTAGTTTTTTTGATAAGTAGGAGGTATTTTAGAATACCTCTTTACTTCTTCTCTTCTTCCTCCCTCTACCAACCTTCGAACCCTTGACCTAGTCAAGGTAACAAATGCCACCGACCAACGTGGTACAAGGAAGGTTGGTAACAAATGCCACCGTATCATAGTAGTAGATTAGTGTTGTATGTATAAGAAGAGTGGAGAATCCGTTAATCACCTTTTACTCTATTGTGTGGTTGCTAGTGCCTTGTGGGATTCTATTATCTTTTTGGGTTAGACTGGGCCATGCCTAGACAAATGGTAGATTTCTTGGCATGTTGAAGAGGTCAGTTTGGTAGTTTTCATAGTTCAACATTGTGGAAGATGGTTACATCCTGCATAATCTGGTGTATCTGGAGAAAAAGAAATGACCGTAACTTTGAAGACTGCGAGAGGATGATAGTGGAATTAAAACTTTTTTCTTTAATAACCAATACCACTGGGCGGCTGCCTATGATTACTTTCATATTTCTAGCTTTCATGATTTTCTTGCTCTTTATTCTTTTTCCGATTAGGTGTTTCTCTTATATACTAGTTGTGTACTTGGGTTGCACCCTTACGCTTATTAATAAATTTCAACTACTTATAATTAAAAAAAAAAAAACCAATAAAAAAAAGATTACCTATAAAAAAAAGAAAAAAAAGAAAAGAAAAGCAAACTAACAAACCAAACTAATTCAACAAGGGAAGCTATCCCAAACTATATTATAATACAACAGATATGACAAAACCAAGGTATTTTCCTGTGGAGGAGAAATGTTAGAACATTTGTATCAAAAAGTCTTGGGCAAACTTATAAGCCATATAAACTATCCTTTCGGGTGCTGAGTTTGTTTGACAAATGAAAACACTCGGTATTGAAAGGATTGATACCTCCTAACATTCTCCTATGTCTATTTAGAAGCTTCCATGTCCTTTAGAGCTTGCGTCGGAAAATAGAGTTTTCGTCTATAGAAAAGCCTGAAAGAGCTTTTTAAGCTCTATAACGCAATCTCCAATAGGCTCTTAGAGTGGTAGTGGAGTGGCTTTTTCCCGAAAGACCATCTTCTCCATCTTCAAAGCTGGCTTCAACTAATCCAAGCAAACTCATAGCTTATTAATTCTCCCTTGATGGTTGTCAGGTTTAACGGTGACCGTAAAGTTTAGGCTAGAGAGGGATTTTTTGAAGCTACTCTTTAAGCAAAGACATCTCAACAAACTTTCACATAGTATGCAGCTCTGGACATGTCCTGGCACACAAAATATCTGTCAGCGAACTCCTATCCATGTTATTTATGTCCATCCCTAGTTTCATCATATAGCCACTAATGCAAGTAGATCGCCTCCACTCATACTTTTGTGTCAATTATATTTCTATGAACACCAATAGTGGTACCCACAAGGCCTAAAGGTTCCATTGGTTCCCTTATTCCCGGGTATGCTCTGATCAATGGTTTTTCAGGAAAATAGTCATTGCCTATATGGGTTTTAGCTCCTGTAAGAGAACTCTGGGAACTTTGTACATTCATGATGAGATTTTATTTTCTTCCATTTTATTTTTTTCAAAAATTTGACTCACTTTTACAAAAATATGACTGGGCTGGCCTGGTTTCTGGATCTATGTTCATTGCTTTCCTAGTAAGGAGGCTAAAATATTGAATCCAGGGAGTTATTTCAATGTGTAGAGTAGAAGCATTTGCCAACAATAAGGGTCTATGATGGATTTTGCAGTGCTTGATATCCTCATACTCATAGTAGCGTGCTCTCTCTATGTGTTTGTGTATGATCTGTTAGTCTTTAACAGGTAAGCAAATCCACCAATGATTTTGCTATTCAGTGTTTGTCGAGAATAAACAGGTATCACGTATGTTTTGTCACAAATAACTCTAATGGACAGCTTACAACAACAAAACTCAATGAATCAAACTACATGGAGTCAATCTGCTAGTTGTTACCCATAGGCAGAGGCAATGCCAAATGAAGGGCTCTAATAGAAGATAAAGAAAGCTAAAGATACAACCATACATTATAACTATTAAAGCCGATCAGCTTTAGTTCAAAAGGCGTCTTCTCTCCCAGTAAGAACACAGTGGATGGTATGGTCGTTAGTTCGAGACCCAATGCTAATGTCCAGACCATATCAGATCCTAATCTGATATCTCTTTCTAATCTTGCAGAAAAAAATAAGGTATGGAAAAAATGTCCTTCACTCACTTTATTATTGGTATTGCATACTATATTCTCTTACAGAAGGTTAACTAGTAAAGCCAGCTACTTCAGTCTATTGTATGAGAAGTGGAAAGCAAAGAACTCACATGTTTGGAAAGCTTATCCGTCGTACAGGCCAAAACCAGCGGAGCCTTCATGTTCCTTAGAAATACACAAGCTAAAGTGGAGGTATATTTCTTGTACCCATTGTGGTTAAGGGGATATAATCATGGATTAAAATACCTGATGCACTATCATCCCTCAGGAATTATTTGCTTTATATCCAAAATTCTAAGATTATTTATTGTAATTGGGTAAGGAAACATTTTTATTATTTTCTGAAAATGCATCACCTTTCCCACCCTCAAACTATATGGTTTTCTTTTAAACATTCCCAACATATCCCTCAATCTTCCCAACATGCCAGACTTGTTACTTTGACCAATGTTCACTGTATTCACATGTAAATAAGACTACACAAGACACAATGAAATTCAACACATCAGCTCATAAAATTAGTTAATGATCATATCATCTTGGCATGTTATAACAATATCTAGAAGTTCCAAACAGATATTTACAATATAAATATAAGAAAAAAAATCGAAATCATCACCTTAAATTTGGTAGGTTCAACTAATTGGAAGACCAAAACATCTCCCTCGAGCAATTTGTGTGCAACAGAAAACTGTCTCCAACCAGCACTCAGTCCAGTCTTGTATGCAATGTATTTCAACTCATATTGTTTTCCACATTCATCTTCCAAAATGACTGTAGTATCCTTACATGGTAAGTGTGCCTTACAGAATGTCCCGGGAAGCCCCTGTTATTATCATTTAAAAAAAAAAAAGACATAAGCTAGATATGTATAGTTTCAGAAGTAGTATTATCAACAGGATTGTGGAGTTCTTGAAATCTTAACCACTATTTTTAATTAAATGGTTCGAATTTTGTCATTTTTGTGTTTACCACCCTTGGAGAATCCTGAAATTTTCTTTAATTGATTGTATGTCACAAAGTTGCATGTTAAGATGGCAAAATTTGAACCAATTAATTTAAGACAAGCATTAGGATTTCAAGAAATCTACTGTATGATTACCCTAGTAAATCTAAATATTTGCTAGAGAATCCTGATTGTTATCAACCTAGTTCAAATTCGTACAATTTTAACAAAGCTCACCATCCAAAAACAACTAGCAACATGTGATCTGACCAAAGATTTGACAAAGCTAGGGTATTCAGGTGGAAGATTCAACCGAACTTCCTGAGCTTGCATCAGTGCCGATGACCTGGCTCCACCAAGTCCATCAACTGCAACTTTACCTTTCATAGAGCTTCAAGTAAAGCATAGCACAGAGCCAGGATTGTCACAAAGCATATCCACCAAATGCAAACACAAATCATTGAAGCACATCAAAATTAAGCATCTAAGACAACTCACTGACCTTATCACAGTCTTCATTGCCTGACTCGTTACAGCCTGCTCAGCATTTACAAAATTTTCCAATTAATCGACTACTCCAGTTTGTAAAACAACAATTCCGTCTCATTTGTACAATTTTCGTTACAGAAACTTAATTCTCACACAAAATAAACTGATTCTTGAATGTGATCTCCACTCTAATGACAATATTTACTTCATGCTCTAGTAACCTTTTTGGTTAGCATATTGAAACTACTTTGAAGAGCCATAATCTTCGCAAACCAAACAACGCATTTCATTGATTCGAATCAGACACTACTATACACATTTGAAGCTAATGAAACTCTTACATGCTTAATCATCGAATCCGAACGCCCTTTCTTGATGCCCGAGAGCGTTTCCTTTTTATCCATTGGCTTCTTTTGCTTGCCCTGTTAACAATGCACAAAAACTATCACCAAATTATGAAACAAAATGGTAACAACAAAAAGACAAACAAACACAGAGAGAGATTGGAGCCAAACCATGGAGGAAGAGGGCCTGGACTTGGGCTTGGGAGACCTGGACAGCTCCGCCAGAATTACGTCATCCACCTCCGTGGATTTCAGGATCTCCTCCTCATCGCACGACGCCGTTTCCATCGGTTCTCCCTTCTCCTCCTCTTCCTTTTCCCTCTTGACCTCTTGATCCATAATCACAAGCTTAAATTCCTCAGCAACATGCATACAAATGTGAAATGGGAACCTGAAAGAGAGAGAGAGGACCGTAATGTTCGTGAGTCGCGACCTTCATTGCATAATGTTCGCATATATACAGGCGCGCAAATCCGCTTGCACTATAATCCACTGGAAGTCAGGAATATTTAGATACGAACAGAATTTCCCCGAGTATTTTTATAATATGTATTTAAAGTCACGTATATTTTTTATTTTTATATATATTTTAAAAACATATTTTAACAACATATATTAGTTCAATACTAAATTAAAAGAATTTTATCCAAGTTAATGTTTTTTAATAAAATTATCCTTTAAATATTCTATTGTATAAAATTGTTTTCGTCAATATTATTGATTTTAAATTTTTATCATATTATTTATAAGTTTTATTGATTTAAAATTTTATGAATTCTATAAATATAAATGATAATTATTGATGTTTACATAAGCTTTAACAGTGAGATTTAATTTTTTTTGTTTGGAAGGGCCAGCCTTATTTGTTGTTATTATTGCATGGTTTCCGTTGCAAGAGTGTCTGTTTAAAACAGAATCTGAGTTTTGGCACCAAGTTGACAGGCGAAGACATTTTGAACGACTCTTGAAGATCTATAATTTTTTTGGAATGTTTTAGCTGTCTCTCTCTATTTGTGAATAGGACAGCGATTTTAGCGTGGTTGTAAACTATTTTACCAACAATCTACGTTAAAATGTTAGAAAACAAAATAATAATAATAATAATAATAAGAGAGGCTGAAGTTACGTCTATATTGGATCTTGACGGTACCTGTGGTTGGGCTGATAACATTGTGGTTTGCGCTGCAAATTCACCATCTTCAGGTTGGCCCAATATCCAAGTTGAAGTAAATTGTAATGAAGTTACTGGGCTCCAAAGAGTCAGGGTCAATTAATGTCTAATTTCTATGTCCTTAGTCTCTTTAGAGCACTATCAACAATTTTTTTTTTAATTTTTTTTTTTTAAAAAAAAATTTAAATCAGACTACTTTTTTGCTTTTTTATTCAAATAAATTTCACAATAACTTTTCTTATTATTTTTTTATACTATTTAAATATTCTTTAGATTAAATGCTACACGAAATAGAGAAAAAAGATAAATCATTTAAAATTTATTTCTGTTGGGACAGTTTCTGAGTCCGACTTCACGTGAACCTAAGAACAGAAAAATATTAGACACAAGAGCTTGCCGGGGATTGCCGACAGAAGATAACTCCGATGCCTAAGTCAATTTTCTCTTTGAGAGTGAGTCTCTAACTGAAAAGACTTGGGGTTTTTTATGAGTTCTGTTACTTACCTTTTCAACCGAGCTTTCCTCCCCTTTTATATGGTGACGGATTCTCCGAAACTCATTTAATGAGCCTCTGCTGTGAGGCCTTAAGATCCCCATTTTTTTCCATGCCCATGCGGCCCATTAAAGATCCCTCCACATGTCGCGCACATATTGGTTCACGGCGCATGAGCTTTTCACCTACTTGTCACATCAATCGTATCTCGCGAGTGGGCGAATCTATGGAATACACGGGGACGGCAATCGAGATCGACTGCCTTAAATGTGAGCCATAATGGACCTTGTTCTTTCTCCATCAAGGTTCATTATTCTTTTCGGCTAGAGAACCGAACTTGGATTGTTATGACCCTTATATAGCAACCGACCCTTGTATCATCGAAGGTCGGTGCCATATAGACATGGGCCCTGCACTTGAAGGTTTGGACCAACTAATGGGATATGGGCCAGTATATATGGTTTGGGCCCAACCCCCAACAATTTCAAACAAATGTTAGAGTAAAAAGGGAGGAGAAATAGTTTTTTTGTTTATATTAAAATAATGTTAACGGAACCATTTTTGATTCTTTAGATTAAAGGTACAACTTTTGGTCCTTAGTTTAGGAACACTAAGGAAAGCTGTTCCAGTATTTTTTTAACAGTTTTTACTACATCTAATGAAGGAAATGAGTTTTAAAGAAGTTGTTGCTAGTGTTGTTAATCGTATTTCTTAATCTAATGAAAACCAATCCTATAAGAGATTTTCTTACAAAATTTATAAGGTAATTTTAAAAGTTACGTTAGTTTTAGGCAAACATAAAGGAAATATGAGAAATGTCTATTATTACTCTTATTTAAAATGAGTAAATATATATGTCAACCCCTATGTCTACTTGTATCAACTAAAAGTAAAGTAACTTTTAAAATCACCATTGAATTTATGATAAATCATTATTGATTTTTGATTTAATAGTAATTTTAAAAATCACATCAATTTTGGTTGATATAATGTAAACATAGGGGTTAACATGTATCATTTCTCATTTAAAATATAAGAGTAATGATACATGTTACTCTTATGTCCACTTTGTATCAACTGAAAATTGATGTGGCTTTTAAAATCATCATTAAATTTGTGATAAACCACTATCAATTTTGAATTGACATGTAAGTAACATGTATTATTACTCAAAAGATAAATATTATTTTATATTATTTCAGCATTCTCTTAACATTATCTGCTAACATGACATATTTAATTCACCTTTAGATTAATTTTAATTTAAAAAAAAAATTAAAGGTGGGTCAACTCAAATGCTCATGTTATTCATGAGAATACTAAAAGGATATCGAGAAAATGTAAAATAATATTTCTCCCAGCATTTTCTCTGCAGCCATATATAGTTGTCAATAGATCTTTTATTAATAAAAATTTAGTGGTTCTCTGGGGTAGCCCCAACTGGGGAGTGTACTGTCCACCGTCTAAATTTTCTTATTGATCTAGTGCTGGGCTGTGGGTCAACTCAAATGCTCATGTTATTCATCCTTACGAAGTTTTTCCTTGTTATCCAAAAAAAAAAATAAAAAAAATCAATAAATAATGTAGCGTTTTGACAAATATCAAACCTTCATATTTTGTTGACCAACCCTTCTTGAATCACATATTATTAGTAAATGAAAGAAAAAAAAAGAAAAAGCTTTGTAAATTCTTATCCAAACATCCTAGAAATGCCTGCCTGTATAAGCCTATTTTTTGACAAAACGCAAGGAATCCAGTATTTTAATTTATTAGAGAAGTTTCCAAAGAATTTGTTTTGAGGGATGCTTCCAAATTGATCCCAATAATGCATGTAATTTAGAAGATTATGTTAGCCATTCATATACAACATCTCTTTTTTTTTTTTTTCTTCCTTTCTTTCTTTTTTTCTTTTTTTCTTTTTTTCCTATGGTTCTATCATTGATATTTTTCCACTCTAAGATATATATTTTTGATGATGACTTTTCCGTGACCAAAAGTCATACGAGTTATCTTATATACTTTTAATGATACATTTTTCTATCCATTAGTTGTTCTAATTTCAAAAAGAGAATTGATTACTTTCGGAGTTTATGATCAGAGAACATATCTAAATGGAAATAGGTTGATGATCAATTTGGTGTCAGTCACGTCATGCAAATGCAGTTTTGTATGTCTCACAGTAAATTTCAATAATTCATCGTTTTTCAGTTTTTAAAATAAAAAATAGTTTTTCTTTAATTATTAACAAACAATTTAAACCACAAAATACAACATTTAAAAAAAAAAATTAAAATAACAAACACAGTTTAAAATCATTATCAAACACTTCGGATCGTCCTAAAAAACAAAAGGGAACATGGGTCAAAATAAAGAGAAGCACTAAGTGCCAAAGGAGTAGGTAACAGTTGACGTACTAATATTCATCCGCTACGAAAATGCGGAGTTGATCCATTCCTTCACTCAATCGGATCAAAAGGCAAAGTGGTCTAAGTAATTATAAAAAAAAACAAAAAACAAAAAAGATGTCCCTGTTCACAATTGATTTGCTGGCTGCCTTCTCAATTTGGGTTATCCCAATTTTTTCATCCTCGTAATCATTAACTACCCAAAGAATCATCAAAGGCACTAAACTCCATCGAGATATGCCAAATTGCTCTATTTGAGAAAGGAAAAATATATATATATATATATATATATCAAACAATGTCCGATTGAGTACTGTTAGAACACTCACAGTGGTATTCTAAAAAATTTCACATTTTCATTCTAAAAATATACTTTAAATAATTTAGTTAATCACTTTTTTAAATTATTAAACAATAAAGTCTTTAAATATTTTTATACTTTAAATAAATGGTATTTTTTATTGATAACATTTGTAAGGCCAAAGCTAAAAAAAAATAGAGAAAAACAAATTTGTGAGATCAAAGATAAAAAAAAAAATAATAATAAATATTTAATATTTAAATTTTTGTTCTTTAAATTTAAAGAGCAAATCAACCTAATGTTAAATTTAACTTTAAATAAAGAATTGATTAAATTGAATTTTTTGTGTGTCTTATTAAAACTTTAAAAAAAATTATATTTAAAGAGTTTGGCGTGATGGACTTACCGAGACTACCACAAATCAATCTCACCCCTTTTTATTTTCTTTCCTAAGCCAATCCGAATCATAATCGGATGAAGATTTTTATAATTAAGTAGTTCGAATTTTATAAAAACTCATCAATAACTTAAAAAGGAGGTTGCACGGTTCACCTTTTTCCGACCGTTTTAAGATATAAATATCAAACCCACCTACTGAGAATAAGTGGTTTCTCACGTCATTCTTTCTAAAGTAATTGAAATTAATGTAAAATTAAAAAAAAAAAGAAGAAGCCTAATTTGAGGATCCCATTCAGTGCATTCACCATCAAAGTGTCAAGGTTAGAGGCATTTTATCGTGGGGGCAGCCTTTGTCGCTTTGTGAACATATTTGCGTGCTGCCTAAATGGCTAAAATATTCCTTTATGAGCTCCCAAAAGCCACATCAAAACGGTTCGTCAAAAGGCATTTTATGTGCATATGTTATTTGCAAACGGTATGGTACATGGAGATATTTGACCAGAGGTTCGGTAGTAGCACATGGCCAACAGCTTAACCTAGATATAAAAAAGCTAAAAAGTTGACAAGAGAGAAAGTATCTTTTTTTTTTTTTTTGAGATGACAAGAGAGAAAGTATCACAAAGGTGATAGTTGCATGGAATACTGTTATGCAGCCTCAATAAGAACCGTTGGATTCAAGTTCAGGGAAATGGATTGGTGGCATGTCACATGTGAGTTGTACTACGTTGTCATGAATACACAGGTTAACTCCTGCAACGACGGCGCAGGGAACGAACACAACAACTTTGCTCCAAATATAGTTTCATTTATAATATGTATTTATATTATATGTGCAGGGAGTTTTTGTTTCCAAAAATCCTGGTGTAATCGATTCTTGTTTGGTTTCGGGTCTTGTTCTCTTTTCTTGTCACCTTCTTGCAGCACACGTCTCTTCTGTCGCTTTCTATCTGTCTCATCTGTCGATAGTACTTTTGCCTTCTCTTTGCTTTCTATTTTGCCTGGCTTATATATTTTAGTTGTGCTTAATCGTTTTCAGAAGCAGTTACTGTTAATTTTTGGTCAATGACTCAATAATATCTGTTTCATGGTGCTGTATATTCTTGTTCATGCGATCTCTGGGGTATGGATTTGCCACCCTCTCTTAGTGGTTGGCTGAGGATCCTCTATGTGGTGTTTGCGTTCTGCTCTGCTCTCTGTCTGGGTGCGCTCAAAGGTTCGCTTTTCCCATTCCTTTTCAGTTTTATTTTTGTATTTTTCAATTTCCTTGCAGCTTTTGGTGTCATCAGTGTATGGTGTATTTTGTTTTGTGCTTCTAATCTATCTGCAGGATTTTTTCTTTTCTTTTTTTCTTGTGAATTTGATCATGGGTTCTTCAAATCTTCGTTGGTTTTTCATTAAATGTTGCAGGTTTACTTGTGGGTCCTATTGCTGGTCTAATACTGGTAATAGGGAATGTTGGGGTAATTCTTGCTTTGTTTCCTGCACATGTTGCCTGGACATTTTACAGCCTTATAAAGTAATTACCTTTCAAACTCCCTTTTAGGTGATTATATATGGTTTTTGATCTTTTTATTTTTACCTGATTCATCAAATGGTGTGGGGTGTGGTAAATACAGGACTAATAGATTTGATGCACCACTTAAAGTTGCTATCTTGATAGCTTTACCAGCTTTATTTGGTTTATGGCTGGGTCTAAGCATTGCTGGGAGTGTTCTTGTGGGAGTCGGCTATGGGTTCTTCACTCCCTGGGTTTCTACCTTTGAGGCCTTCAGGCATGACAATGAGTCCAAGAAATTCTTACATTGTATTGTGGTAAAGTTTTGGAAAGGCCTTTTTTTGTTTGAGCTTTCTGTCTAATTCTGTACCCACTACCCACTGTTGTTTTTTGTTTCTGAAAGAAAGAAAGCGACGTTTATATTAATTACATCAATGAATACTTAGGATGGAACATGGGGAACCATTAAAGGAAGTTGTACTGCGGTCAGAGATTTTGCAGATATATGTTTTCATTCATACCCACTTTACTTGGAGGAATTACGTGAATCTCCTGGTTCAAATGAGCTTCGAACACTTAGGTAATGGTGCTGTAATTTATGATGTTAACTATAGTTCTTCTGGAATTGAGAGAGAACATCATATATTATGTAATTTTCCAATTGGTTCCTGAGAGTTGGTGTATATTTTTATTAAAACTTGAAATAATTTGGAGGTTAGGGAGACACAAATTAGCGTATTATTGCTCCGTTTGTTAATGCTTTTTAGACTGTTTTTTTTTTTTTTTTTAATTTGAAAAAGTGTTAGGTGAAAGGAGTTTTGAGTTGTTTGTCAATGTCTTTGTTTTGAAAAGAGAAAACAAAAGGGCGAAGGAAAAAATGTTATGAAAAAAGTGATTTTTTGACTTAGTTTGGAGTCGAAACCAGCAGAGGAATGAAATATATGTCGCTCTTATTTTCTTTTCTAAGCAACCAAATGGAACACAAGTTTAAAGGTTAACTTTACATTGGAACATTGATGAAAACAAAATATTGGGTGGTTTAGTTGATCATCCTCGGTGAAAGAAGCAGTGCTTTCAGAACTTACTCTTTGGAACTATCTTACAGGTTTATTCATATACCTGCATGTATCATTGCTGGGTTGATGGGACTAATGGTGGACATTCCTCTTTATACTGCAATTGCTGTTGTAAAGAGTCCATATATGCTGTTTAAGGGCTGGTTCAGACTGGTACATGATGTAATTACCCGAGAAGGCCCATTTCTTGAAACAGCTTGCATCCCCATTGCTGGATTGACAATCCTTTTGTGGCCAATTGTCGTTATAGCGAGCATCTTAATGGCGGTTTTTTCGAGCATTTTTGTTGGATTGTATGCATCAGTTATAGTATATCAGGTTTGTTTGTACTTTAGTATGATCCTTTACATTCAAACCTTGGCCTTTTAGTGTTACTAAACTTACCCTTCAACTTTCTTGTGGATATAGGAAAGATCTTTCCGGAGAGGTTTAGCTTATGTGATTGCAATGGTAGCTGAATTTGATGAGTACACAAACGACTGGCTTTACCTTCGAGAGGGGACTATCCTTCCAAAGTAATCATTTTCCCCTTTGTTCTCCAATGTGTTTTATCATTCCCATTAAGCGAAACTGCGAGATCTTCAATTTTTTATTTTTTTTAAAAACACTGATGATCACATTGTGTGCAGCCAGGCCCCTGTATCGAAAGAAATACATCCCTCAATCATCTGAATTTTCTTTTAGAGGAAATCAAATGACTGGAGGCATAATAGGTTCTTTTTCTACAGAAGCACCTGCAATGCTTATGCCAAGCGTAGCTCATTCAAGATCAGTTGTGGAGGCCATACAAGAAGTAAAAGTGGTGCAGGTATGATTTTATATTTTGACTGTGTTATTCAATAGGCACTGTTCCTCATTTTGATAAAGCTTGACTTGTACAGAATATAACTTTGACTACTGAGATATCTGGTCATAGGAAAGGAACACCATACGCAAATTCTTACTATTTTGTTATTTTGAATAGAGAAAGGTAACTTCAGAGAAATTTTTTCCCTAGAGTTTTGTTTGAACACTAGCTATGTGATTTTGATGGAACCCCACAGAATTAAGATGAAAATATAATGGATAATGAACTTTTTTTGGGTAGGAAAGACCACAATAGATAATAGCTCATTTCAGGTAAGAGAGACCACAAGCGAATCCAATTAGGGTTGGAAACAAACCACAAGACAAGCTTTTGCTTAATAATTATCTATTCTTGGTTCTTAGCATTGATCCCATATTTATACAACTTAATACACAACCAAAGATGAAGACAATAATAACACTTCAACTACTGTTAAGAAGATGAATAGAAAGACAAATAAAATTAGAACTCTACTAATACTATTAGGACTGTACTCCGCTGCATATCTTTGGATTTGTTGAAAACTTCTACACATTATACGTGACTGGAACTCTATGAGATTTGTCCTTCATAGAATCCTGTCTCACACAAAGCTCTTTGACTGGCAATACCAATTATAACAAGTTCTAAATCATCAAACTGCATATTCGTAAATAAATAAGAGTGCTTCAAGTTGAAAATGGCAGAGACATCTTTCTGAATTATAACAGAGCTCTTTGGTAATTAGCACTCTAGCTTGTTCTATTAGAAGATGAATGAAACCTTTTCTTGTGTTTTTCTCAAAAAGCAACAGATCTGGCAGAATATGATGAGGTCCTGTGAAATGAAGGGCAAGGAACTTTTGGATGCTGGTGTAATTACACCAGCTGACCTCTATGAATGGGTGAAGGCAAAGAATAGCGATGAAGCAGCCGTTATTAGTGTTGGCTTGCCTTGTTATTCTCTCTTGCAGGCTCTTCTCCACTCTATCAAAGCCAATTCGGGTGGTTTGTTGCTACTTGATGGTGTTGAAGTAACCTACTTGAACAGGCCAAATGACAAATTGTTGGACTGGTTCTTTAATCCTGTAATGGTCTTAAAGGAACAGATTAGTGTCATAAAATTAGGAGAGGATGAGGTGAGGTTCTTGGAGAATGCAGTTCTATTTGGAAGCAATACACAACGCATGGAGGCGTGGCAAAATGGCACTTTGGCAACTCAAGATGCTCTCAGAGCTGCTCAAATCCAGGGCATTACTAGAAGGTATAAACTCTTTTTTCATTTCAACTCCCCAAGTAGTTAAGAGTAGCAAAACTTCCAATATATTTATTTTATGCCTTTAAATTTCGTATGTCTTCTTACCAACTGGTTCTCTGTTTCATTGTCGCAAAATTATAGAAAAAAACAATAAAACTATATGGATTTTCTTCTGTAGCGTTGCGTTAAATCATCACTTATCCTAAAAGTTTAAGCGTGTGAAATATTTAATGAAAATGAGAAGTAAATATATTCTAACATCGCTTATAATTAAAAAATTATCACTTATCCAAAAAATTTAATCTTGTGAAATATTTCTTTGTGAGCCTTAAGCGATAGAATTTTGGCCAATTTAAGAATCGAGATCATCATATTTGCGATAAACCCGTACGATCGCTATTACTGCATTTGTACATCTGACAAAATGGAACTACTCTGTCTCCCTCCTTCCCTCCCAACTGCTTTTATCGAGATGCAGAAAATGGAATTATCACTCCATATGATGTAGAGTAGACCTTGAAACAACTTTATATCATGAAAACCCTTGAGTTTAATGACATGGACTCATTTTAAATTTATGATAAAGGAAATGGAATCGGCAAAAAGCAACTGAAGAGGACTTCTCTTACTCTTTCTTCTTCCTAGTGTAATGTTTAAAAGTTACATATTTGACTCTGTTATGTATTCTCATAATTTATATTTTGGCAGGATGATTGGAATGATAAGAAGCATATCAAAGTTTCCTACTTACAGGAGAAGATTCCAGCAAGTTGTGAAGGGTCTAATCACATATTCCATAGAGAAGGAGCGTTCTAGCAGATCAACTTCATTGCGTTCAATTGCTTCGGTTTAAGATGTGTAGGATGAACTCCAACCTAGTGCCTTTTTGCTCTTTGTCAAAATGCTTTTTGCCTGCCAATTTCTTTAGTTTATCAATTGCTGTAAAAATTTATTTAGTTTGAAAATTATTGATACTGAGCAACCATTAGGAACACGCAATGGAAAAAAAGAAAAAGAAAAAACATTAACTAATCATTTTTGAATGATAGCGTAGATGTGATTAGCACTTTCTTTAGGTCGTTACAATTAATCTACTTAGATGAGGGCTTGCATAGTTGCATGTGATTTCTAAGGCCCAGCTGGTCTTTATGAATTCCTTAGCATATAGAGAAGCAATTTATTCAATCATTACAAATTTTACTGATAAATACGTTGTTCAAAAGTGAGAATCTTACCACAGCAAGAGCTTTAGAGTAATTTACTTATCTAACACTAAATGGAATAAATTTGGCATTTTCCATTTTTAGGGGGAATGGACCATGGCATCTTAGTATTACAACCAGCGGCCCAATTTGCCTAAAATGGGGCTTGAAAAGTTTGGTTAAATCTGCCACAGAAGCAAAATTGTAATAATGGTAAAGACCTGGCGAGAGTGAGCCTAAAGTACTATTTGACCGATAACGGTGAATCCAGACACCTTGATCAAAAAAGAAAAAAACATAAAATAAAATTTAATGATGGTAGACAGATTATGTTGAGTTTTGGGCCTCATGAATGCACCAAGACACAAAAGTTGGGTTAGTGGGCTTTATTTATATATTTATTTTGTTGGTATACTATCCGCATCCCTTTCCAAACCAAAAGCCTCCAAGTTACACAACGGTGACGTTCCGTGACCCAATTCACCCAATAAATGAAACAAAACAAAACTGTCGTTTAGGTTCTTGGATTGCTGTGACAGATCGGAGATGTGGGCCATCTTCAGCGTTAATATCGGGGGGGAGGGGATCAGGCTTGTTTCTTTAGACTATTTTTTTTAACCACAAAACTTCCGGGTCTCTTGAGCTGCTGCTGCTGCTGCTGCATTTATGTTATAAATTAATTGACCTAAGGTTCGGAAATGGTCCAGGCTCTACTTCTCAGTGATAAACATCATTTTGTTTGGTAGCGTTGTTGCAGTTCAATCAACTTTTGAGTTTTATACAATTTGTTTAGTTTCCAAATGCTTCGGATCCAACCATGTAACCAGAATACAGTTATATTGAAAACTACAATTATACTAATTTTATTGATTATCCAAATGATTGCAAGCATACGAAACTTGGCAATTGGCATGACATAATTCACAAATATATGTACTATTGTCACACATGATTGCCTCGGTAATCACAGCCCCCACAAACATCCAAATTTGAAATCATGATCAAGAGTTGCCTCTCTACACAAATCCATAAATTACAGACAGAACAAAAGCTGTTCCAGGCATCCAACCAACAGCAATATCAAGAAAAATTAAAAAAAAAAAAAAAAAAAAAAAAAAAAAAAAAAGCACTACCTATAATGTTTTGTTCAAATTTTAGAAAATTCGAACACAAAATGAGAAATTATAGATCTCGAGATGTTCGGACAGGTGAGCTTCACATTGAGGCGGTCTGAACACCTTGAGACTCAGGATCTCCTCTCTCGTAACTCTTGTTTGCTGTCTGAATTCCCTGAAATTGTAGGGGATGCCGGTGCATTAGGAAGAAGACTGAATATAGGAGTAGCTATGAACAAGTTGAAGCTGAAACCAAGAAAAACTGAAAGGGGTTAACATTCTAGATCAGGAAACGTTGGGGGGGGGGGGGTCCCCCACAAGGCCAAAATGGCCGGGAGTGGGCGTGCGTTGGGGGCACCAGATCCAAGAGAAATGCAACGTGATGATGACGCCACCTTGGCTTGCTTAGTGCCTAGCGTATGGCTCTGCATGTCACATGCATTAATTCTTTATTTTATTTTATTTTATTTCTATTCCATTAATCCTTTATTTGGTTGCGACTTGCGAGAGCCAAGACCTTAATTATATATGACAGCCGTTATCCTCAGTTTAATCAGCCCCACAGATCTCTACGCCACCTTCTTTCCAATTCTTGTAAATAATGTTTGTTCACGCAACTTATCATTGGTCTTTAATTAATTAAGTGCATCTCTTCGTTATAGGAGTACTTTAGAGAGAGAGAGAGAGAGACCCCTTAATTATTTGATTGTAGGGTGGAGACTGGAGAGGAGATGCTAATGTATATTTCTCTATATCATATATATATATATATATATATATTAAAGGAGTACTGATATTTCCACACCAAAGATTGATGCTTCTGCACCCTCTAGAAGGGGAATAATAATTAAGATGAGGAAAATTGTCCTTACTGATAAACTAAAGGAGAACTAGTTCTAACTTCCATCTCATTTCCAAACTTATAGGTAGATTTCAGTGGCGGAGCCAGGAATATGTCGAAGGAGGGGCAGAACTAAAATAATATAATATAATGGCAATTTTTTTTTTTTTTTGAAGTATTTGCAAGGAGCTTGCAAGAAAGCATTCTCATGGTGGAATCTTATCATGCTCAAAATGCTTCCTAGTACATTTGTTTAATTTAGGTCCGCCTTTTCCTAAGAATTTAACATGTTCCAATTCTTGTAAATAATGTTTGTTCACCAATCTATTCATTGGTCTTTAATTAATTAAGTGCATCTCTTCGTTATAGGAGTACTTTAGAGAGAGAGAGAGAGAGACCCCTTAATTATTTGATTGTAGGGTGGAGACTGGAGAGGAGATGCTAATGTATATTTCTCTATCATATATATATATATATATATATATATATAAAGGAGTACTGATATTTCCACACCAAAGATTGATGCTTCTGCACCCTCTAGAAGGGGAATAATAATTAAGATGAGGCAAAATTGCCCTTACTGATAAACTAAAGAGAACTAGTTCTAACTCCATCTCATTTCCAAACTTATAGGTAGATTTGAACTTTTTTCTTTCAGGGGGATTCTTTGTGTTATAATATTTTTAGAATATTCTCCATGTTAGGTTGATTGATATATTTTTTTTTATTGAGTCATTTACTATTCATGTATAATTGTAATACTATATTTACATTCATTCTACCTACCACTTTTTCCATGTAAATAGGGACACCATTGTATTATATGTTAATTTACATCTTTTTTCTATTCATATACTCCAATATATCAAGATGTAGTTCTCTCTCTCTCACTACTTTATATATTCTATTTGTGATAACATTTATGAGTTTATTAAACCATGGACTATATATGGAGTAGCATTCTTTGTCCTCTTAAGCGCATACTAAAAAAAACCGTTGATTGGCGTCCTTTTCGTTTCTTTTCTTTTTTAAGTTGTTTAAGAAAAAAAAAACGTTAATGCAGAAATATTGATGTCGTTTCCATAGTATGACGTAGTTTATTGAATACAACGAAGTCAATTGTTTGACGTTGTTTATGCCACTGTTTACGCCATTTTTTAAACGACGCAAAAGGGCTGGTTTTTTGTAGTGGTACCAACAATAGACTACCTAAATTTAATTCTCTTCCTTAAATGTAGAGAAAATTACTCTTTAAAAAAAAAAAAAAAAAAAAAGGTGCAATAGACTCTATTAGAGCACTAGCATCAATATCTTTTAATTTTTTCTTAAATTTATAGAACTAAACAATTTTTTTATTTCATATTCAAATAAATTTTACAATAAATATTTTAAGTGTTTTTTTGACACGTATGAAAGGAAGGTTGATACTTCTAAAAGTTAACGACTCAAATTTCATCTCATGAATGACTTCTTTGAAATGAAGCCACTTTGATATGCCTCCTTGGAATCAATTATACTCCGTACCAATTAGAATTTAGGGTTGCTTAGAGAAAAAGAATGAGAATGGAATTCAGCCGAAAAAAAAAAAAGGAATGAGAATGGAAAGGGGAGAAAGTGTCCGTTGAATATTCAATAATGACACATGTTTCACACACTTTTACCGTTGGGTGTTTGGCCTGCTTTGCCTATGTACTCTTGCAGAATCTAACCCCCGTAAGTGAAAACTTTAATTCATTACAAAAAAACAAAAAACTATACAAGATTGAGCTCAAACTGAACTCGTTTCCAGCTTTGAAATCTAAGCTTGAACTTGAATTAGCTCATAAACACCTTATTATCTAACCCACAAACATTTTGGACCGTATTAATAACTATCTATAGATAGGGATTAGGGAATATTATTGAAGGCCTAGATGTCAAAGTTAGAAAAATGAAAATGAAAGAACTATATATATATATATAGTTAAAATTTGACAAAAGACATAGATTGATGGTATTTGATATATTGTAAAAAAACATTTTTTAGATCGATGGAAAAGTTGTTAATCTTTTGATCATCTTGATAAGAAAATCAAACGTCGACGGGTTTGGGAAAATATTAGATTTATAAGAAACTAAGCACTAGTGAAATGCTTTAAAAGACTAATTACATCCGGTGTAACTTGATCCTAACACATTTTATACTCCTTTGTAAGAGTGGCCCCTATAAACAAGCCTAAACAAACTTACTTCTATTGAAGGAAGCTTTGAGCTGCTCGGACGAATTGGCTCATTGAAGTCCCCTTTTGCTTCTTTTCTAAGGCTGCATTCGACTCTGCAAGGCCGCAACATCACCTGGAATAATAACCCTCTTTCGCATTGAATACAGAAAAACAGAGAAGGCCAGGCACATTCTCTGCAACATCTCCTAGAATAATAACCCACAAAAAGAAGAAGGCAAATTCCGTGCTATATACAGTGCCTCCTCCTTATGTCCCATTCACAACCAACAATATCAAATTCAAGGGCAGAAGCGAATCAAGCATCTGCTGGGCTAGACCAATAATCATACTAGTACGTGCCTCAGAAAAAAACAATCATATTTGTACCTGAAGATCGGTCGTCTTACTAAACAATCAAAAAAGCATATTACTGACGGCCAATGAGGATAAGTTAGCTATAGCCTATAGCTCTTAGGTGCCTAGCCGGCTAGCCCCCAGGACAATCGTGATTCGTGGCACACTGGTACAGTGGCACTATTCCACAATATCACCTACAACCTTTAGCCGTTTTGGGTAGAGATAACAGAAAGTGGGTGGAAGTAACAATGACCCACTATTAGCAAAATGAATTTCAGTCTCATTTATATATATATATATATAATAAGGACAGAGAAATAATATTATTCTTGTCATCATTTCTGCTTCGTGTACTCGAAAAAAGTCCATGCTTAAGCCTGTGGAGCGACGCTCGCACATGGAGGATAAGATCAGCTTTATAATCCTCAACACGTGTCCGTAACTTACACGTCAAGGTGTGCTCACCTGCCCATCACATCTAACACCGTCACCTCCTCCTCTCCTCTCATATTCACAATTTACATAATTTTCCTTCTCAAATAAATAGATAAAGAAATAAATCACCAATTATAATTCGGGATATTTTCGAAATATTAAAAAAAAAAGGTTTAGAATATAGAAAAATAAAATAAAATTACTGACTGTGATCACAGCAGAGGAAACAGTCACGAAACTCAGGGGACTAAAGGGAATGAGAATTGAACCTTTGTTATTCAACTGTTTGTTCTTTCTTACTAAACAAACCGCTCAAATAAATAAATAAATCACCATTTATAATTCGGGATACTTTCAAAACATTAAAAAAAAGAAGAAAAAGTTAAGAATATAGAAAAATAAAATAAAATTACTGACTGTGATCACAGCAGAACAAACAGGCACGAAACTCAGGGGACTAAAGGGAATGAGAATTGAACTTTGTTATTGAGCTGTTTGTTCTTTCTCACGAGGATTTTTTGCAATTTTTCGGCAGAGCCGTACAAAGAACAATCAGAGAGCTAGAGCGCTTCTTCTACCTGATAAAAGAGAGCTAGCTGTACATATACGCCAAAAGCAAAGGGAAGAGAATTTAAGAGAAAAAAAAAAAAGAACGCAAAGAGCTAGAAAAAAGCTTAAACTAATTGAATTGGAAGTAGCTGGAAAAGTCACTTTGTTCCTCTTCATGACTCTAATCGAACCCACTCGTAGCGTCCTTCCAAGGGCACGTCGTTGATAATATCGTAATTGTACCTGCAACGAATATCAGAGTTTCAAACTCTTAAATTGAATATCCAGCGATTGGTTACCGAAAAACCATCGGAAAAAGAAAAGAAAAGAAAAGAAAGCTTCGAGGCTTCTACGTTTCTCTTTTCTTTTACGACGATGAAAAAGAGAGACGAAAGTAGTAATTCTTTGCTTACTTTTCCGTGAAGCGTTTTTGCATGTCCTTCTCGGCGTCCGCGAAGAATTCTTCGATCTCGGACTGCGTTGGCTTCTGCATCTTTTCCGCCGCTGATCTGCAACTAGAGTTCGCCTCGGTTGGCCGAGCCATTGACTCCAGGTCGCCCGATTCTGCTCGAAACTCGCTCGATGGCGTCCTTTCTCTCCTGCCAGAAGATGCCATACACGAAAGAGGAAATTTAAGATACACACATATATACATGTAAATACATGTATTTATAGCACGTAGGAGATATCAAATTTGAAACCGAAGGAAATTAAATTGAAACAGACGTTTTGGTATCACACTTGTTTTGAATTTCGAATTTCGAATTTCAAGTGTCGTGACGAAAAGAATTGCAAGGATTTCAGATATTTAATTATTAAAGTATTTAATGCAAACCTTTCTCTGAAGCAACAACTATGCGTGGATGTTTCAACCTCAGCATTTCCTTCCTGCAAACATTAAATTCAGAATTAAACAAAAAAAAAATTGAAATAAAGAGCAGCAATTAAAGCGCGATGAACCGAAAGTTCTTGAACAAACTGAATTTATCACAGAATTCAATTTTTCACCTGCAGATCTACGAATTCGCTTCTCTCCTCCTCCTCCGAGAGCAGCGAGCTCGATCCGTTACTCGAGCAACACGACGTCGTCGCATAGTGATCGGAGCTAGAGCTGGAGCACCGACGTTCCTCCATAGTCTCCGGCGTGATCGTCAGGCCTCTCCGGCTCCTTAGTTGAACACACGACGAAGAAGACGTCGGCGACGAGAACTTCAGTTCCCCGGCAGCGTTGAGCTTCCTCTTCTTCGTCTTGGTGGCTGAGCTAGCGGTCGCCATGGCTAGAGGCCCTCGAGCCCTGGTCTTCACACCAACCGGAGCCACCTCCATCACTGCAATCTCCCTACACTTCCTCACTATCTCTCTCTCTCTGCTCTAACTTTCCGTGTGTTTTTTCTTTGTTCGTTGGTTTCAGAGGGCGAGGGAGAGAGTATCTGTGTGTATAGGGGTTTGATGGTGATGGTGATGATGACCAGTCCGTTGGACGGTTCTGATGGGTTTTTAGATTTTAAGGGCGGTGGTCCAGTCTACTTGTAACGGTGATGGGGAATCTCTAAACGGGAAATTTGACGGCGCCGTTATGCAGATCGTGGGCCGAAGAGATTTGGCCCGAACGTTTAGCCAGTCGGTATGCGCCACGTGGATCCAATCCTATTTTAGTTTAGAGTTGGGAATTCCGTTTGGTGGAGAGCTGGTCTTGAGCATAATTATTGTACGTGTACAAATCCGAATTACTTGTTTACCCTTTAACTTAATTCCTACAAAAATGCCGTTAATTAGTTTTGATACATGTAATAGTGTACAAGCGGGGCGGTTATTAATCGTTTATAATTAGATAATCGAAAATAATCAGATAATTGGGCAAATTAAAAAACCGAAAATAATCGTAATTTGATAGGCTAATTACGGTTATCGATTATTAGTTTTGAAAAATCGATTATTAATCGGGTAACCAGTTTATAATAATAATAATAATAATTTAAAAATTAATTAACACTTAAACCCTAACTCCCTATTTTTATGTAGTGTAATAAATTAGTAATATATTATACTAAAGAATTTGTAATGTTATCATTTTTATGCATACTAAGAAATTTATAATGTTGTAGGATTTGTAATATTGTTATTTTTATTTATGCA
>FXXK01000028.1:1934725-2020939 GCA_900184695.1 Betula pendula | reverse complement strand
TTTTATCTTTACTCATGCGGGATTAACTAAATTCTTATCCTTACAATTATTAGTATAATGGCTGGAGACACGTTAATTTTAACTACACTCTTAAATTTTTTTCAAAAACCAATGATTGGTCACAAAATTTGCAAATTTTTGACCAATCATTGTTTTTGAAAAAAATTTAAGAGTTAGTTAAAATTACTGTCTCAGCATTATATAATAATTGTAAGATAAGAATTTAGTTTATAGCATGAGTAAAGATAAAACATAGCCTGGGCTGATGCCAATCACCACTCTTATAGCATTACTCATATACTTATATATAACTTCAACGAACTAATAAGATACAAAATATATATACATATCTCTAAGTCTCTAATAAATCTTTAATTGGGAGAATGATTCTATTCCGTTTATTAATGCATTTTAGATAGTGTTTTTGTTTGAAATAATGTTTTATTATGACATAAAGTGAAAGCAGTTTTGAATGTTTAGTACTTTAAATTTTTTGTTAATATTTTTATTTTGAAATGAGAAAACAAAAAGAGGAAGGAAAAAGTATACATTATCAAACAAAGCAAAATTTTGGGCACTTGTAATATTGCTAAGTATATTTGATCATAAATTATTAAGGAGAAATAAGCCATTGGAGAATAGCCCAAAAATGCTTTTTTTTTTTTTTGGCCCAAAAATGCTACTTGGAAATTAAAGTAGTGCTCTAGTACCTAAGAGATTAAAAGTATTGGCATTTCAACAAATATTTGTGTAATTTTGATTTACAAATTATATGGAGGAGCACTATCATTCCATTATCTTTTATTTTTTATTTTTTGTCAAACCAAAAGATATCCGGTTGTCCCATCAATTATATCTAGAATAGGTTGAAACTTTGACCTCCACTTACGAAAATCAAAAGTATGTTTCTAACCGTTGATTGAAAATTGCTTTCATTAACTCATTTAGGAAAGAATGGATCGGATGTCCCGATCGGACTGTTTATTCGGATAAGTGAATCTTATGTAGACTTCTACACATATGCTATCCAAATTACCACTTGGGTGAATCTTTATAAACTGCCTCATATGTCTCAATTTGGTAAAAAAAAAAAAAAAGTTACTAGAAGTTAAAACCTTTCCTTGGACTTAATTTCATCAAATAGTGTTGCTTTAAAAAGAGACATTAGCACAACCTGTAAAACGGAGCAAGCATTATGACCAATTTGGTTCATAAACATATTAGTTATCACCGTTCATCATCAAAATAAAATACTTGCAAAATAAATTGTGATTTTCAGTATTACTCAAAATAAATGCAATATATTATATTATATATATATAATATATATAATATATATATATATATTAATAATATACTGAACACTGAATGGAAAATGGCCACGTGGCCATTTAATTTATAGGGCCGCGGCGGCATAAGCGTTAGGTAAGTGTAGAAATAATAATGTAGAAATACGTACGGATGTCTTTAGAAACAATGCAAGTCGTTTGCCAGATCGCAAACGGGGGTCCAAAATGTTTTTTTTTTTTTTTTTTTTCAAGTGGGGGTACTAAAATGTTAGACAACTTCCAACACGTACAGCAAAAAAAAAAAAATGTAATATATAAACGCTGTTGAAAGTGCCTATAAAGTCCAAAATTACCATGCCAATACACACAAATTGGTGGTTAGATACGTCCAATTCTGCAAGGGATTGTTGATCAGATTTTTGTTATCCATCAGAGTTCCTAGGTTGTGTTGTGAGAGACAATCAGCTTATGGTAGGGTACATCATATGTTTAGAAAAATAAAATAAAATAACCGAAAAAAAAAACCACCCCATCATATGTTTAGAAAAATAAAATAAAATAAAAACAAAACTACCCCATCTGGCCGTCATATTATCACCTTATACAGTCGTTTAGACATTACATAAGTTCTCGCATCTTTTTATATGGTACCTTGGCCACTCTCCCTTTCACTTAATTTTGATGAAGACAACGAGAATTCAAAGTACAATTATTAAAGAGGCTAAAGTACAATTATGGAAAGAAAGTATTTTCAATATAGATAGATAGATAAATAGATAGATAGATAGATAGAGAAAGAGTCTTAATTAGTTTGTTTCTTAGACTATTATCTTTCTCACTTTTGTTTTTTTAAACAGAAAAATAAAAGTATCAACAAGCAAACAAAAATACAATATATATATTATTTTTACCATTATGTTACATCAAAACATTTTTTTAAATAATAAAACATTGGACTTGTTTGAGAACGCCTTTTGGATTAATGTTTCTCAATTCTTTTACTTTCATATGCACAATTTTTTTGCTCGGCTTTCCATAGTCTTTTCCAAATGTTTTCAAAAGATGTTGACAAATGCACATAAAATTACTGTGGAAGAGAAATAAACGTAGGTAGACGTCGTTGATGCCTCGAAAAAAAAACATATTGGGGTGAGCTGTGTTTTTCATTTGGTAGTTATAGACCTAGGTTTTTAGGTGTTGTAAATAAGAGAATTGAATACTAAAGAAACCAATTTCAAATTGAGAAACAAAAAATTGCACGGAAAATGCGTTGTCAAACAAGTTCAACGGGACTAAAGTTTTATATTTTGTTTTCTCTCTTCATAGTAAAAGCATTACTAAAAAACCTAAACACAAAACACCTAAAAATACAAAAATAATTTTTACTTTTACGTCACATCATAACACTTCTTAACAAAAGAAAAAAAGCACCCCTAAAATAAATTAACAAAAAGAACCTCTAGACTTTCCAAATAAAATATGGAGTGATACTCTATTTACTAAATGAAACAAGTCTAAAGAAAGTTCCATGTTTTGGTTCAAATTAAAGGGTGGACAAGATCAAGCTGGGTGATTGTGGAAGATATTAGAGTTTATGTTTGCAACTTTTAAAGATTCCAATTAAATTTAAATCGTATTAGAGTTTATGTTTACAACTCTTAAAGAGTCTAATTAAGTTTAATTCGTAGAACTGTCAATATTAATATTGCATTTGCATGTGAATGGTTTGCATCCTGATCCTCCCTATATAGTTTTATCAGCTCACTTTCGAGTTGTAAGCAGTTTTAATTTCTTTACCATATATGCCGAGGGAAAAAAAAAAAAATCAAATGTGAAAAGATATATAAAGTAAGATTTCTTGAAGTAAAATAATAAAAAGGTAATGGACAGCACATGCATGGATCTTAGTATCTTACTTCGTGGATCTTAGTATCTTACTTCCTAGTTGAGGTTGGCTGGTTGGGCACAGAAAACTAGAAGAAAATTTTGCCTAGCTTGCATGAAAATTGGGGCGGCAGACAGGGAGTCACATTAAGGCTAAAGATTCGTCAATCTTTAATCTGAAAGTGCTTTTGGTTTGCTTTAGTAAAACATGTACAGATGGCTGCAAAGGGTGATTGAAATTAATGAATGATTAAGGATGGCTTTACCAAATATTCTTCCGGCCATTAACCATGCATGCTGGTCGCTGGATTCTCCCCCCTCGTTATCTTCGTCATCAAAATGGTGGTATGAATGATGCTTGTTTTGCGCTAGCCCTTTACTCTTTCTAAAGTAATTATAAAGTACTTAAGAAACCCCTGTTATGGATCTTGATTATTAATTTTACCTCAAATGCTTGTTTTATTTAAAATATATTCTTTATTTTAGTAAGAAGTTGAGTACATTTGAAATATCAGTTGGTTGTGCATCCGAATTTTCAACGACACAGCAATGGATAATTAATGATCATCAATAACTTGTTGTCCAAAATTGTTAATAATTTACTGTTTGAGTAGATGGTTAAATAACTCAAAATTTATTTAGACAGATAGATAATAAATTTATTAAAATCTCAATCAAAGGGCAATAAACACTTGATTGAATGATTGAAAGATCCCGTATATATATAAATATGGATGCATATTATTTTTTGATGTCTGTGTTAGCTAAAAATAATGGATATTTATTGTAAATGAAAATGAAGTAATGGATATCTTCCTGATCCCCATTTGTAATCTTCAAAGAAAAAAGCTTTTTTTTCCCCCTCTTTCTCTCTTTGTTGTCGTGGGTTACATACAGTTACACACAACAAACGATGGTACCTGAAAAGAGAAAAAGAGAAAAGAAGAGTTTTTTTATGCTGCATATTGGTTTGAAAAGAGGGAGATGGCTAGGGTCTAAAATAGTAGAAAGTAGGATGGGAGTTGATTAAATTTTATCTTTCTAGTTCACTATATAGTCCATAAATCTCATAACTTTCTAATATTACAAAATGGCCACACCTTTTGTTTCTTAAAAATTTTAAAAGGGTCATGCCATAAAAGTCCTTTAAAAAAAAAAAACTTTTGAAAACAAAAAAAGAACCATATATACCTATAACTTTCAGAAATTAAAAAAAAAAAAATTAGTTAGGGCAATCACTCGGCAATGCCTCTGCACGTACTGGGTAACCAAGTCCTTGTTCAACCATGTACAACACAAGCTTATAACTAAAAACCTCACCAGCTCAATGACAATGACAATGACAAACATATATATTAACTATGTTTGTTAATATATATATATATATATATTGTCTTTTTGTTTTCTGTTTTTAAAACAAAAACATTAATAAATAATTCAAAACACAAAATACTATTTTTTTAAAAAAAATTCAGTTTTAAACGTTATATCATATTAAAACCCATTTTCAAACAAAATACATCTTCAAAACACATTAACAGAAGTGCTTGGATTTGTGGCTAATAAGGAGGAGAGTTTTGAGTTTGGATAATGTTATTTTTTATACTATTTTACACTGGCTGTTATTCATTGAGTTGACAGGCATGAAACATGGCCTGGGGTATGTTTTAAATAATTGTAAGGTGCCGTTTACTTGTTTAATTAATTAGTATTAAAAAAAATGTTAGTGCTATATATAAAGAAATGTTTAAGGAGATCGTGATCATTGTGGGAACATTTCTCAATTTCAAAGCCATGGCAGTTCCAACAATGATTGATGATACTCGAGTTTAGGTCAAAACTATTAATTGGTGGTGGATCCAAGGCAAATATAGAAAATAGGAAAAAGGGTGATAGGTACGAGTACTATAACCATGCTTAAACACAAAAGGACCAAAGAACTTTAGGTCTTGCTCTCTCTTTATGACACTACACAGTAAAAAGATGTGTTCTGCGTAATTACATGCATGACTGGCAAAAAAAAAAGAGATGAAAAGAAACAGAGAGAGAGGGGAGAGAGAGAGAGAGAAGAGAGAAGAAAAGGAAAGTGAAAAAGCAAAAATGAAGAATCTCAAGGTATAGGAGTAAGGTTGAAGTTAATTTCAGAAATGGTATGGATTTCATGAGAGGTTTCAAAAGGGATTCCTTTCATGTCCAAGACACGTTTTCTTTGGTAGTGCTCAAATGGCCCTCTCATTTCCTAAAGCATTTCTTTTTCTTTCCAAAGTCAGGCCCCGGACCACTTATGGACCCCTCTTCCTTTTAAAAGCGAGAGACTTTTTGCGGCTTACGTCTTTTAGCAGTTTTCAAAGCCATACAAAAATTTGACTTCATGGACACTCATTTGTACCTGCCTACGTTAACATGGTTTTTTTTTAAAAAAAAAAAATTCGAATATTGTCATGTGTATATAATATATCGTACTCTTAACTTGATCATCAAAGATTCAAAGCCTAGTTTTTCGCCTCTCCGATTTTGCCGTGTGTCATTCTTGATGTCGGTTTGAAGTACCCGCCTAATTGATTGGTGAATTGTGGGCCGTGTTGTTTGAATTATTGGTGGGATCAATTTCTGTAAAAGTTCCCGCTATTGGTGATAATAATGCATTTGAGATACGGGCTAAACCCTAAAGATGCACGATGGAAAGTAGACGAGCTAGATCGAGTAGGACGGAATCCAATTTTTTTATTTGGGGATCGAGTTAAATTGTGAATAGAGGAAATGCAATATATTATATTTTCATTTTACTGCCATCTTATTGGCTTAATATATCAATGCTCATTAATTAGCTTAATAAAATAGGGTGTATAATGTATTATTACTTAATTATTAAAACTAATGCCGGGAAAGTTGCATGAAAAGAAAATCATAAGAGACATTAAAATACATGCACCTTTGAATTTCTTCCTAGGGATCGAGCATGGATTGATGCCTTAACCAGAGCTGATGCCAAAGCCAGAACTCAGAAGGGTTTATGATTCAGAGTGGTCCACGTCCAAAATATAGTAAAAGGTTTAAAAAATCAAGAGCCCAAAAATGGGAAAGAGACTTACCCAAAAATAAATAAATAAATAAGAAAGAGAAATGATGACAAAAGACGGAACATAAGAGAAAAGGTGATTAGGTAAACCATTAAGAGGCATGTGCGGTTGTGGGAAAGGGCTTTGTGGTCCATTTGTAGCTAAGTACTGTGGTGGGGATATGCCTCTTTGTCCTCGGTTCTATTAACCCCCAACACCCACCAGCAGCTTTTTCAGCCTGCACCAGGTCACCCCCCCATGCATCGCTTCTCTACTCCTGCTTAGTGTACACCTGTCAGGTCTGGCACCAAATTTGGTTGATAAGGTAAGTTTTTCAAAGCTACAGTGACTGCAAGGTGCACAGATTTTTCATGCAGTACCCACCATTAGCTACGGCCTACTTGACATTCATGAGATCAACAGTCATTTGTTTTCAAGTCTCTATTTATTCAAATATGAATTTATTTATGTGATTTGGATTTTTTTTTTTTTTGAGTTGTGATTTGGAATTCAATACCAGAATAAAAATGAACTGTTGAATTTTTTTTAATCACCACCCCCTTCAGTACGTATGATAAAATGGGAAAACCTTTTGACTGTCTAGGCCTTCTAGTATAAAAAAAAAATTATTCGTCCAGCAGCTATAAGATAGTGGTTATTAAACGCATTCACGTACTCTTAAATATAATATACATATGAAAATATTAAGTCTTAAAAAAGACACTAAAAACAGTTCTAAAATATTTTTAGAACCCTTTAAAATAAGCTCTTAAAAAGGTTCAAACGATTAAAATAGACCAAAAAACTCACTATCTAATATGCAAATAACAATTAATAAAAATATAAAGCGAATGCGATTATTTAAAAATAATAACTGTATCAGCATATACACTAGTCCTACTAAATACATTAATTCCAATTATGGGTATTTTCTTGCTCTCTTTCTTGGTTTCCTCTATGGTATATAATGCTTGTCAGGTCTCCCCCAATTCATAATTAAACCTTCTATTTGTCATGATATACGGTCACGTCGCAGAGAAGCAGGGCTGCATTCACATACAATTAAATTAATGGGTACTTGAATAGAAAAATAAAAAAGTAATAAATTTAAGGGGTACTTATGTACTGAGTACTTATAGACAACTTGTCATGTGAAAGTGAAAAGGGAACAAATGCTCTTAGCTGATGGGGGCTGCTACATCGTACCATTTTTACTAAAACCAGCTTTAGCTGGTTTGTCTTGATCAGTTGAGTAATTATTATTTTTCATCTAACTGAATTCGAGCATTTTGTCAAAATTTAATGCAAAAGAATCGAAGTATCTTTTTTGGGGGCAGAAAATAAAGTTTCATACAATGTCGTGAACTGAAGAATTATCATTTATGTATCGTACATTCCATATTGATTTTACAACTTTATTGATGGAAAAATTGGGTTGCTTTGTGTTTTTATGTTGGACCAAAAATTATTCGTGATTGTGCCTTTATTCTAATAGTATGAAACTATGTCACAAGAACGAGAAAAATAGATTAACAAACCAAATTCTTTAATCTTGCTGTAAAATATTATGCTAAATAGGAAGTTAAGAATCTCTCACATAATAACTTATTTAAAAAATGTTTGGAGTATTATAAATTTTTACTTTAATCTGTTGCAAATTGATATAGTAGTCCATGTGATACTGCTACATCAGCTACAATCAAAGTTAATTGTTTAGTGACTGACATAATATACACTCACAAATTAATGTGGCAGTCAATGTGACACTGTTCTATCAGTCACAATTAAATTTAATTATTTATTGGTTAACATGGTAAGTGATTAAGTGTCACGTAATACTGTCATGTCAGTTTGTAAATAACTTATAGTAAGATTAAGATCAATAAAGAGGAATCATTTAATAATGGTCATGATTAAATTTCATAAAACTAATGGTGTATATGTCGCCATTTAATTCAAAAATTTTAAATTACGTGACATTATTTAAATCATTAAATAGAACAAAATAAAATTTTGACTATGAACTTACTCATTTCCATTTCACTCGAAATAGAAAAATAAAAATAAAATCATTTTTCTTTAGAGTACAAGTTGTAGTATACAGTCTAATGTATCTTGTGATGCTTTGAACTTCAATGATTTTCTATTAAAAAAATGTATATAATTACGGACCATATTCCCAATAAAAATGTGTTATAGACGTTAAAATATTAATTAAATAATTAATTTTACTATATAATTCATCACATTTTAATTAAATTTCACGTGTTAAATCACACATATTAAAAATAAAATTTAATTATCTTTACAGTAATATTAAATTCACATATGAAAATGAAGTATTAAAATATTTATTAAGTAATTAAATTTACTCTACCATACAAATTTAAATATTTGAAATAAGTGACATTTAACACTAAGAAGGTTTCGTGAACACATTTGAATCATTTGATTGGTGACGAAATTATTGGGAAAGACCGACGGGCTGAGAGGCAGTCTACGTATTGTCTATAGACATTTTAACGTGCCCCTCGTGGTCAATTACTGCCAAGCGGACGGACATGAATGAAGCACTGATACATTTGAGCCTTCTGACATGTGGTGTGGACCCCCAGTGAGTATTGAACAAAATTTATAGGTCGGCGGGCCCCGTGAAATGGGCCATGGCCAACGTCAGAGAGACTGGACCTAAAGTATCTCTGTCCGTAGCATCGGATTCCAAAATTTTGTCATCAAGAAAAGGGCGTCGAAAATGACGGGTCAGTTTGGCATGGGCTTCACTGCATTTTTGGTTGCGGGCGGGCGGGCCGGCGAGGAGATGAGGGGCTGTAATGTCAAAGCCTAATCATTCAAGCACAAGTTTACGTCACTTGGCAATTTCCACCTATATTGAGGTTGATGCTTGGACTTACCCAGAAAAACAGAAGAAGTTGATGCTTGGAATTATGCCCTTTCGTTTTCAGGGGTTTTTGTCTTCTTCAAAGTGAAAACCTAGATGTGATTGGTTTGTGCTCTAGCGCAATACCTGTAAATTATTTATCCCACAATTTATTTTTTTTAAAATTTTTTTTCCATCAGGGACAGGGAGTTATAATTGATTTAAGGCTCTTGAGGAAACTTTTGAAACTTGAGTTATTGATCATGCATGATTAGTTTGAAAATCTCATGTTTACAAATAGGTTGGTTCTCAACAAAAAAAAAAGATAAATATATATTGTGGAGGTGAATTTTAGAGCACTTAAAACTAGGAAAAACACGGTGTTAGTCTCAAATTTTCAAATAATTGATTAGATTATAGTATAATGTTAATCTTTCCTATAAATATAAACTTTTATAATAAGTTGTGATTTAATATAATATCAAAACAAGGGTCATGAGTTTAAACTTTATCTCTTTTATTTAATTTCAATTTAAAAAATTCATGTGTTGTTTGGTCCTATATGTGAGGGAGTTTTAAAATTTTAATTAAATAATTAAATTCATCTATTTTTATAAACTAAAACTTTTAAGATAAATAATAATTTAGCGTTTCACATGTTGCTCGTACCTTGTTGTGATGACACTTTCTTTTTAACCATATAAACAAAATGTGTAATCATTAAGCCATTTCCCAATAGCTGTAATTCTTCTTCTTCTTTCATTTTTATTTTTTTGGTCTGTTCACATTTCAACAGAACATACAGTCATTAAACCATTTAGCATAATAACATTGGAAAAATCTTTTTATAAATTCATGTAACAATCCTTTTGAATGCCACGTAGTTTGACATGGATTAAAAAAAAGAGTAATGTTACATTTTCAATTTATTTGTCAAACTCCATTTAATTTTGTGTATGTGGTTTTTTTTTTTTTTCAAAAAAAAAAAAAGAATTTGTTTGTGTATTTATAGGGCTCATCTTTGTCCACATATGCAAAGTTGAATAAAATTGAACAAAAATATTAACAATGTAGCATTACTCAAAAAAAAATTAAGCAATAAAATTTAATAGATAAACTCAATTGTTTATTAATGGCTGACGTAATAAGTGACACGTAAACTACTATTTTCATTTGTAAGGAACTCGTAATAAAAATGATTTAGCATGCAAATTGGTTTGGTAAATCTATTATTCTTCATATTAGGTTTATCATTTAAGCGTGGTAATCTAAAATTTATTTTGTATAATGCTTCCATAGTTTTCATACTTTGCAGAAATGACTTGCAATATTTGATTTGATTTGATCATCTAAATATATATATAGATTTGATGGTATCTTTACGGCTTTTCTATGTCAACTTCCTTACACGATAACTCATCCTTAGGGAAAGACAAATCCTCAGCTGCCAAAATAAGCAATCATGACCGGAGGCCCTCTAATGGCCCATGTAAAATTGTCTGAATCAATCCAAAGCTGCCTTGGTGACAGAACGAATGGGATGACATATGTCATTTTATACCTTTTTATTTCTTGAGAAAGGAAACAAAGTTTTTTTTTTTTTCTTATTGAAAAAAAAATAAAAAATTATTCTTCTTCTTCTTTTTTGGTTAGACAATTTTCACAAATATTCCTTCAGCTTGCCAGACTTGGGCTTTGCTTAACCTTTGTCTTGACTCTTGTGAGACAAAAAAGGCCGTATGAGGTTTTACTTTCCTTATTCTTGTCTGTTAAGCCCATATGACCAGCCAGGTGTTCTTTACCCGGTTACCGAGTTAAAATAATTAAATGCAGCCAACAATTTTATAGTGTAATGATTGAAAAATAATTTTATTCCATAATATTGATGTGGTAATATTTTAATTAACTTTTAAATTAATTTTTGTTCAAAATAAATCAATATATTACAGTTAGTTGAGACTGTTACATCAATATTTACGAAATAATTATTTAATAAAAATGTGGCGTATTATATTTTTCTTTTTATATTACAAAACATTCAAAAGATCAATAGATTTTTTTTTAATTCTTTTGGGGAGCGATTTTTTCCCTCAAATAATCAAGAAATAAATATTTTTAGTGAATATTTTAACTCTAGTACACGACTTTAAAATAATACAAAAAGCCTTTTTTTAAAAAAAAAAAAAAAATCAATCATGCCAAATTTTCATTAATGAAAAAAAAAAAAATTATTGTATTCAGCAATTACAATGTCAAGAGTATAAAGATGAATTTCTTTCATATGAACTTGTTCATCCATAAGATAAAGCGCTTTATTGACTAGCCTATGAATTAAAATCAAACCTTTTAAACAAGAATAATGCTTGTTGTCCATCTTTTTTTCTCCATCTTTGTCCATTTTGTATATGTGGACAAAGATGGACCCTACAAATACAAAAAGAAACTCTTTAAAAAAACTAATAAAAAAAACGGCTACATGTGCAAGATGGACAAAAATGAAGAAAAAAATATAGATACCAAGCATTACTCTTTAAACAATAAACCCAATATCCTAAAACTCTAAACCATAAACCTCTCCCTTTTCAATATCATGTAAAAAAAAACCCAAAAACTCTAAATCCTGTTCCTTGTAAAATTGGGTTGGATATAATACTTAACACACATTGTATCTGATGCAATACTTTTATATTAGATCATTAATTTTTGAGTTAAATACATTTGATCTTTATGTGTTAACAACTTATTTTTTCTTATTTAAGTTTTATTTTGTATCGTAGACTTATGGCTAAAATATATATGGTATATATTGTCCAACTTCTGTCATAAATTGATGGAAATTCACGTCAATGTCTTTAAAAAACAAACATCTGCCGTATGGCATTAAAATAAAAAGATAAAATATAAAATAAAATATATATATATTTTTAAAAAAAGATGGATGCCATCAATTTGGAACAAAATGGAAGTAATCGGCCACTGCCATTACAATTTAGCCAATGAGGTGGCTGAGTCACCCCATGACTGATCTGGGGGTGGCCGAACCACCTTAAGACTGATCTCGGCTGATTCGGCCACTCCCAAATAGCAAAATTGGGCGTAATCAAAATCACTCTCATTAGGCTTGAGAATAGTTTTGGCCATCTTTTTATGGTTGGTATGGGGTGGCCTAACCACCTCTTATAGCCCTTAGAGGATGGTTTAGCCACTCTTACAAGGCCAAAAAAAAAAAAAAAAAAAGAAAAAAAAAAAGAAGTTGGCAAAACCATCCTCATGACTATTATGATAATTTGGCTACCCCTATATGGCTGATATAGGAGTGGCCAAACCACTTTAATGGGTTATGGGTGTGGTTTGGCATCCTTAAGGGGCCAATCAATTTTTTTTTTTTTTTGGCCTTTCTTTTGGCCTTGTGGGGTGACCAGACCCTCTTGAGAAAAATAAGGCGTAGCCATGTGTCTATTTTTTAAGGGTATTGACATGAATTTTTGTTGAAAATACCATATTCTTTTTAGCCATAAGCGAGTTATCATTCAGAATATAAAATAAAATCTAGATAAAAGAAAATATTGTTAAACCACATGGCAAAAAGTATTTAACAGTTCATTTAAATGAATGACTGAAATTGCGACCTAATATAAGAAAAAACAAAAAGGTGTGGCCTCTATTAATAAAAAAAGAAAAAAAAAGAAGTTGGCAAAACCATCCTCATGGCCTATTATGATAATTTGGCTACCCCTATATGGCTGATATAGGAGTGCCAAACCACTTTAAGGGTTATGGGTGTGGGTTCGGCCATCCTTAAGGGGCCAATCAATTTTTTTTTTTTTTGGGCCTTTCTTTTGGCCTTGTGGGGGTGACCCAACCCTCTTGAGAAAAAATAAGGCGTAGCAATGTGTCTATTTTTTAAGGGTATTGACATGAATTTTTGTTGAACAAAATACCATATTCGTTTTTAGCCATAAGCGAGTTATCATCCAGATATAAATAAAATCTAGATAAAAGAAATATTGTTAAACCACATGGCAAAAAGTATTTAACAGTTCATTTAAATGAATGACCGAAATTGCGACCTAATATAAAAAAAAACAAAAGGTGTGGCCTCTATGTAATCTCTATGTAATGGCAACCTAGTTTTCAAAAAAAAAAAAAAAAGATTTAGTGTCATGTTAATGGAAAATTCTCGTTCTTTCCACCGAAAACAAAATCTCATAACTAAAAAAAGTCAGATTTTTGTTGGGTCAAAATCAATAGTTAGAAAATCTCGTCTTGGGTTTGGGCTTGAACAATCTATCATGAGGCCTCGTCCCAGGCCTAATTCAATTCTTTTTTTTTTTTTTTAAAAAAAAAAGAAAAAATAATGGAGAACCATTAAACATATGATACAGAGAGTTTGTGAGTGAAAAATAGATAGAAAGATAAAGAGAGTTCGTGAGTGAAAGAATAGCGGGCGCTATGTCTCTGCGACCCAAACTCCTCTCTTCTTTTGTTGGAGACCGCTTTCTTCGTTCAACGCCGCCTCTTCACCAAGTTTTCCGCCACAATCCAGGTCCTTCATTTTCTTCCACACTTTTTTCTTTGGTTTAATTTTAATATTTCCACACATTATTTTTCTCATTGAGTTGGTTCTTGGAACCCTATACTTTTTTATTTTTTTCTTTTTCTGAGCTCTTGGAACATGTACTTGTGATTTATGATTATGTTTTTAGTTCGTAAAGGTTATTGGAATTAGATATAAAGTGGGTTTTTTCCTTTCTATTGATAAGTCATACAGACACCCAGTAAGTTTTGTTGGAGTTAGAACTCAGTGGCAACTGCTAAGAGTGTTTTGTATTATTGAGTTACAGATAAAAACTTTTCAAAACAATTTCTTTGCCAGCGATGTTTGTATGAAATGGGTGTTTAGTTTGCTTTAGAAAAGAGGTATTAAGGTTTTAAATTATCATTTATTCCAAAAACTTTTAGGAAATGATGAATTTATAACTTTAACACTTTGTTCATGTGTGGGCTTAAAATTTGGTCTACAAGGGAGATGCAATACTTGTAATATTTAATTGAAATTGGGTAAACTGCGGAGATAGGGTTTGAACTAAGGAGTTGCTCTAATACCATGTTACCAATTATCCAAAAAACTTAAGCCGATAAAAAATAGTTGACTTAATTATTTATTTAATATTCTAACTCTCTCTCATGTGTAGGATCAAACTTTCCCTTACTAAATGAGGCATAACACGTAGATATTTAAAGAAAATGGGAGGTGAATAATAGAGATAAAGTTCAACTCATACCTTTGTTATGATACTATGTTAAATCATCATTTATTTTAAAAGCTTAAGCCGACAGAAAATGGTAAATTTAATTTTTTAATTAATATTTTAACACATTAAATAGTAAAATCTGTTCCGGACATCCTAGTAATAATTGTATTTTAAGTTGGGTAGTTATTGTTATTTTGGCTGCTTTTGCAGGAAGCAAACATGTGACATTGCAGTTATCCAGAACGCTTTCTGGCTTAACCAACCTCATATTCAATAGAAGGTGGGTAATACTCTATTTGCACTCAATTCTTTTGATTTAGACAGAAGCAGCACAAGATGTTCACAGGACTCCAATAACGTGGGACCAGCACTGGATAATGACCCTTCCAGTATGCTTCTTGCGATATGAGCAATGCCCATGTTGTTTTATGGATTTGCTTGTGTTGAAGCATGGTTTCAAGTTACAAAAATCTATTAACCTTGTATTTCTGTTTACTCTTTTGGTTGTTTTGTTGAATTTACATGTCAAAAGGTGACCTTTAGGTAGATCATAGTTGTCAAATTTTCTATGTTCTCCTTGCTGATAGTGTATATATATTTCTCCAAACATTTTCTTTAAATACATTCTGATTAAAATAAAGGATGTGTTAATCCTATTATAGTTGAGTGGTTCTATGGAATACTTAAAATCAAGATCTTAAAATACTATCCTGCAGCAAAGTGGATTATACTCAAATTTTATAAAAACAAGGAAGAAAAGAGGGTAATATTGAGATTAGGGATGATATGAAAAATTGTTTTTTAGAATAAGTGGAGGCCTGAACCATTTGCTTTGTGCAAATCGGTGAAAATCATAAAAATTGAAACATGGTATTGGAAATCATCAAAATGTATGAATTTAATGATGTGATTCACTCTCATATTGTCTTTTCATCTGTGGGTTATGTGAAAGCAATTCAATACGGCAAATCATTACACACCTTTGCATGTGCAATATAACAGCTGTAAGGACTTAGGACCAAGGACGAAACCATTGATTAAGTGAGGTTTGGATATCACATGGAATTTAATTTTCTTTTTATTTTTTTTAGTCGCATATGCAAAAGTAATTACTGTACCTTGGTAGCAAATACAAATGAGAATGCGGAGTAATTTATGAAATTTCGTAAGTGCATAATTTAAACCAATGTTGGAAAAAAATGATGGTGACAATTAAATAACATGAAAACCATAACAGTGGTTTTTTTTTTTTAAAAAAAAAATTGGAGAAATGTGATAATTATGTATTATTTCAAACGACTGGCTTTTATACGAAAATTTATCTGATGAAGACTCATGATGTGATTATGGGTTGATTCTAGGCTGCTTTTTGTTCAGAAATTTTGATGCGTACAGAGAAGTTCTTGGTCTCTGGGGTCTGTATTTCCTGATTTGCTTATGTTCTTGATCTGGTCATGGCCAGTCCTTTGGGCTCTTTAGCTGTAGGGTTGACGACTAGACTTGATCAATCATGAAAATGTCCTTTGGCCTCACACACATGACACACATTTTCAGAAATAGATATTTGACAGCCTTCCTGTTGAAATTAGCAGAAATCTAGATGAATTGCCAAATGCCAAGCGTGAACGTCTAAAGCCTGGAAAAGTGTCTCCTCATCGACCTGTTCCAGGTCATATACCGAGGCCTCCTTATGTCAAATCTAAGCAACCACCTGGAATTGCAAGTGGACCTGAAGTGCATGATGAGAAGGGGATAGAATTTATGAGAGCTTCTGGAAGGCTGGCAGCACAGGTTCTTGAATATGCTGGGACTTTAGTCAAGGTGACACTTTGATTCTTTTGGTTTGCCAGTACTTGAGAACGATTTTTGATTTAGTCTATTGTTCAATGTAAAATCATGTGGTGGTATCAGCCCTTAGATGATAGACTTTGATAATATATTTTGTCCCCCCCGCCCTCTCTCTCTCGCTCTCTCAATCCCTTCTTGCTAAGGTTGTCTTGAGTCCATAAGGGTTGGATTTGGTAGGTAGTTTGTCAATTATAGTAATTTATTCATATTATAATTTTCAATTTTCATTTCTTGATCATTGTAAATAATTTATATTCTAGAATTAGTTTTGTTGTACCTGATGATAAAGTAATTAGAGGTGCAATATAGATTGTACTTGCACGATGTTGGAGCTGAGCACCTTAATTTCTCAAAGTTTTAATTGTTGCTTCTGTTGGCAGCCAGGCATAACAACAGATGAAATTGACCAAGCCGTTCACCAAATGATAATTGACAACGGGGCCTACCCCTCACCTCTTGGCTATGGTGGGTTTCCGAAGAGTGTATGTACATCAGTGAATGAATGTATTTGCCATGGAATACCAGATTCCTGTGCACTAGAGGTCCTTTCTGTTTAAGTTATTAAATTACTTAACTACGTATTTCTGATTGTTTAAATATAAATTTAGATGAAATCTCTGATACGTGTTCTATTTGCAGGATGGTGACATTATCAATATTGACGTTACAGTTTATCTAAATGTAAGTACGCTTGATTTAGGGCATGCATAATTTGAATAAAATGAAAGGATATGATTTTAAAGTGGAGATAATTGATGTACATTGTTTTGACCGTGTATATGAGTTCCTTTATTATTTCATTGGTTCTCCGATGTGTTAGGTTTTAGTGTGTTGGAAAAATCATGTGTCAAAAGATGGGATTTAGGTTGTAATATTGAGGTCTTGAGTTAGGGTTGAGTCGGTGTCAAATGTCAGTTTAAGAGAAAGCTAAAATTAAAGAATTCAATACTTCGATTGACACTTTGATTGTTGTTCGATTGATAGAAGTAGTGCAAAATATCCTTATACAAGTTACAAAGAAGTTCAATCGCTCACATGATTGATGTTCGATCGATTGATGATGTGCATCAAGTGCCATACTGAAACCCAAGAGGTTTGATCGACGCCTCAATCGTAGCATGATATATCGAACACATGTGATCCTAAGGCCCTAAAGTTCGATCGATCGAAGCTGACACATATTGTTTTATTATTCAGTTGACTTTACCTGTTTAAACTTAGGTTTCACCCTACCTATATAAGCCTATTGATGCATGATTTTTCAGGGAGAGGATGCAGCCATTGCATACACTTTGGAGAGAAATAAGCCTAAACAAATATTAATATCCTCGCGTTTTACCATTAGACTGCATAAAAACCTTTAGTCATTGGAGTTCTGGGTTGCAGTAAGCGAGATCATTGTGAAGGAGATTTCGTAGAAGCAGGCCGGTGGTTCTAGAGCCATTGCAGTAGGAGAAAAACGGGTTGTTTGTTTGGGTTACAAGCCTGTGTTTAGACTATAAAGGTTTTGTGAGTATAGACTGGTTGTAACAAATGTTTCTTTTATAGTGGAATTCCTTTGGGGTTGGTTGGCCTCTAAAAGTGGTTTTTTATTTGAAGAGTTATTCAAAAGTTTCCACTTCGTTACCAAAATCTTTTTGTTGATTTTATCTTATGCTTTATTTGATTTTGGTAATTATATCTATGGTGTTTGAATTGAGAATTGACAATGTTGATAATCTGAATTTTGTGTGATGAATTGAGATTTTCTCTGCTTAATAAAAGATTGGGTCTATTTAGAATTTTCAATTGGTATCAGAAATTGGTTCACTTGTTTGGATTAATTTTTTGATTGAGATCCTTCACCTTTGTTGTCAATGGAGAAAGCTCAGTTCCTTAGTATGAGTTTCCAATATAGGAGAGACTTAAGATAAGAAAAGGACAAATACTCAAGGCCTCAAGTGCCATGAGTGCTCTAACTTTGGACATATTCATGCTGAATGTCCAAATTATAGGAAGACAAGTTTATTTCATCAATGAATTGAAAAATAGTCCAAGTTTAGCGGTTTGATAGGATTGCCTTGTAATTCATTGAGTTGTATTTTTTTGTTTATGTTTTGTCATAGAATTGCCCAAGGGGGAGTTTGTAAGGTTTTAGTGTGTTAGCAAATTCATGTGTTAATACATGGGATTAGGGTTGAGTGGGTGTCAAATGTCAGTTCAAGAAAGGCTAAAGTTGAAGAATTCAAGACTTTGATCAACACTTCAATTGTGTTTGATTGATCGTAGTGTATAAAATTCTCATACAAATTCCAAAGAAGTTTGATCGCTCACAAGATCGATATTTGATCCCTCGCACAATCAATGTTTGATTAATCGAAGATTTGCATAAAGTGCCATATTGAAACTTGAGAAGTTCGATGGACACCTCAATTGTAGCACAATCGATCGAAAGCATCTGATCCTGAAACCCTAAAGTTTGATCGATACTCGATCAATCCTCAATGGATCAAAGTTGACACAAACTGTTTTATTATTCAGCCGACTTACTTCTTCAAGCGCAGGTTTCATTCTACCTATATAAGCCTATTAAGGCATGATTTTTAGGGAGAGAGGGTGTGGCCCTTACATACGCTATGGAGAGAAACCTAAACACTTTGAGCCTAAACAAAGATTAATCCTTTCCTTTTTTGTTACCACTAAACCATAGAAAGAAAGCTTTCAGCCACGGGAGTTCTGGGTTGCAACAAGCGAGTGAGTTTGTGGAGGAGATTCCATAGAAGAAGGCCAGAGGTTCTGGAGCCACTGCGGTGGGAAGCAAATGGGTTGTTTGTTGGGGTTGTAAGGTCTAGGTTACAAAGGTTTTGTAAGTAGGCTGGTTGTAGCATTTGATTTTTTCTAGTTGAATTCTTTAGGGTTGGTTGGTCCTCATAGTGTTTTTTCTTTTGAAGAGTTCTGCAAAAGTTTCCACTTTGTTACCAAATCTGTATGTTGATCTTGATTTATTTTCTTGTTTATTATTTGGATTTTGGTAACCTAATCTGTGTTGTTTGGCTTGATTGTTGTTTAATTGATAATTGGAACTGTGTGATAAAATTGGGATAATCTCTGTTTAATTCAATATTGGGGTCAATCTAGAAAGTTCAAAATGATTTCATTTATGTTCATGTTGCTGGGTTATAGGCCTTGAGTAGTGTTTCAAGCATATTTTTTCATTGTTGTGAGCAAATAATGATATTTGGAAGAACTCAAGATCCAGGGAAAAGAATCCAAAGATTTGAGAGAACACTGATACATTAACCATTTTTATTTGTTTCTATAGTTGATAGTGATCTTTCTTGTATTTTAGTAGTACAGACAGTTAAATTATTTACATGCCATAACAATGGTTTATTACTGAATCTGTTGCAAGTATTGTCAAAACGATATCACCTGCATGTTTTTGTTTCTAGTTTCTTGTGCTCAACAAACCCTTTTTGTTTTATTCTTACCCCAATTCGTCCTCTCCTCTTTTTTTCTCTGACAATTTTGTTTCCCTTGACCACAATGTTATTATATTTCTCTTAGACCTCGCACCATCAGTTTCTTGTATTCAGAGTTGTTGTAATGCATATTCTATGATTTGCATATTCTGAGCTCAAGTATTTACATAGTTGTAACCTAACTGTGATTCACAGGGGTATCATGGTGATACATCAGCAACATTCTTCTGTGGAGATGTTGATGATGAGGCTAGACAGCTAGTTCAGGTAGCTATCTTGGACTTTAATCTCAGCAGATCTCCATGCCTTCTCTTCAGATTCATGATAGTTGGAAATAAGTCTATCCAAATCATGTCTTCACTAAAAAGATGATTTGTTGTTAAGAAGTGAATATCTTTATTGGTTCAGTAAATGGGTAAAAAATCCTTCCTAACTCCACCAGAATCATTACTTACCAACTTGGTACAAAAATAAAAGAAAAAGGAAAAAAAAAAGAAAATGAAACTAGCTTACAGTGCACAGATGCTGCAAAAACTTTCCTGAACAAATACACAATAGTGACTGAAGGGAAGACAAATACTGGCGTACTTCAAGTGTTTTTGGCACTATATGTTGCCTGACTTACTAATGAGAGAACATTGTGTGTCGATTTGCAACAAGTATCACTATATGCTAAATGAGCTGTCAACATGTTGAGCTTGCGTTTGGTATTCAATAATTCTTTTTTTTTTCAAAAAAAAAAAGAAGCCCTTTCTGCACTTCATTTTGGGATCATGGTTTCATTTGATGCTCTTAGGAAATGTGTCTTGTATGATGTTGGTTGAAAAGAAGATTGTTTAACATATCGAGATGTTTTCTTCTTTATCTTAGTCATATTTATGGAAATGATTGTTTGGAGTATATGCCTCAGGTGACTAAAGAATGTCTCCATAAAGCAATTTCAATATGTGCACCAGGAGTGGAATTCAAGAAAATTGGCAAAACGATTCAGTAAGGCTTTATGTGTACTTCTGTTTCTTAATTCTGTGGCTCCCATTTCTCCTCTTTAATCTCTGCAGTTATGTTAATGAATTAATTATTAAGAATTAGAGAATTGTAGTTGTTCTGTTTGCGATTTCTTTTGCTGTATCGGATTCCCTAGGCTTAGCTTACCTTCTGCTCCCTCGTCAAATCTTTTTAATTGGGTAATTTGCAAAAAACCTTATAATAATAAACTCTTACATTTTAATGAGTCAATGCATCATTAATTTCTTACCCAGAACTTGGTTCTTTTGATATAGTCATATGTGCACTGACTACTTTGAGGTACTTTAAAGTTCTTCCAGCTGGTTTATTTGATTTTGAAAGACTTGGATAATCGTTTTTCTTGGTACATATTATTATTGATAATCATTTTTCGTTTTCTATATATGAAAGCTAAGTCTCAGTTTTATACGAACTCATAATTACCATGTATGTGTGCACGTTTTTCTCAGTGATCATGCAGATAAATATCGTTACGGTGTTGTTCGACAGTTTGTTGGCCACGGGGTTGGACGTGTTTTTCATGCTGATCCAGTTATTCTACACTTCAGTTAAGTTTCCTGAGCTTTTATATTGCTCCTTTCTGTGTTGGTCATTTTTGTTTTAGGCTGCAGTTTCATTACCATATTGATTTTGGTTGGTGTGATATTGTTTAAATCAAAATTATATTTTTAATTGTGCCTCCTTTCTAAGTTATGCAAATTGTCAACTGATATCAAAGGTATATCAACTTTGACAAGACCATCCGGAACATAGAAAGACATGCCGCTTAACCTAAATGCAATTGGCTATACTGGTATAAGATCCAAATTTATGAACTTACTGAGTCGTACATGGAAAACAATGAAATTTTGAAATATTATAGAGTTCCAGTAACTGTTGTCATTACCTCTTTTATTCAAGTGTAATGATAACATTTTCTCCTTCACAAGATGGCTTCTCTCTCTGCATCTGTGTATACATTTTCTGCCAGATTTCCAACATATTCTGTTGAAATAATACTTCATTCTTTTCAGGGAACAATGATGGTGGACACATGCAGTTGAATCAAACCTTCACAATTGGTAAATGAGTTTCCGTTATTATAGTTTACCTTGAGTTCCCTGTTAACTCTAATGCTTTTGATTTGTAGTTTCTCTACAATTATCTCAAAACTTGTTATACAAATCTGTACATGTGAACGAACTCAAAGTTGGCCCTGGGTAATATGAAAAGAAAAGTAGAACAAGGTAGGTTGGATGGAGATCGCCAATGATCTCTTAGCAGAAATCTGTAAATGTAGTGGACTAATCTAATTATTCAGCGTTATTTTTAAAGTATTACAGTTACCTTAAAGTTTTCATTAAATCCAATAGTCAAATGATCTTCAGATGTTTACGGAACCCTTAGGAGTTAATACTTGTAATCAATGACTAAAACTCGATGATTTTGACTTGGGGAAAATGTTTAGATTGGTGGCCAGTGTGGTTTGGGAGTATCATGGCTTCACATGATTTACTTGGATATTGAAGTTATAATGACTCAAACATGCGTTCAATTAATGATTGAAATTTTTCTCTTTCAATTGTATAATCTATAGATCATGGATGATAATGTTTGTGCATTGTGGTAAACCTGTGCAGAACCGATGCTGACAATAGGTAGCAGTAATCCTGTAATGTGGGATGATAACTGGACGATTGTTACAGAAGACGGGAGCCTGTCAGCACAATTTGAACACACGATTCTAATAACCCAAGATGGGGCTGAGATATTGACAAAGTGTTAGATATGGTTTGAACTTGCCTCCTAATCAAAATTTTCGCATTGGAGGAGGTATCATTGCAACATATGCCGTACATATTTTATCTTTAATTTTGATTATGCCCATTTGGCCACTATTGCTTCATGTGGCCCAGCTTCTGGTTCATATGGTATTTATTTTCATTGTTTTTTTTTTTCCTATTTATTCCTCCACCCTCTACTTTCTTGGGCTACAGAGGAATTTCGTACAGTACATTGTTGCTATGATAAATGTCTAGGGAATTGTGGATATTATGTATACCCATTTGTTTTGTTGGTGACAATATAAACTCACATGTTGTTGAATATGTATCATGCCCGTTTTTCCATTTTCTAGTATAAATGAAACCACTTAGATTAAATTAACTTGCAACATATGCCGTACATATTTCCCATTAACTTTAACATGAAGGTTCCCCGGTAACCCTTTCCCATGTTCAACTAGAAAAAAAAAACTTTTACATGAAGGACTTTTTATGCTGGCTTGGACCGAATTTCATGCAATGAGGTTGTCTTATTGCACTACAATGAGAGGCTGTCCTACAGTCCTAGTGCAGTAGAACAATTTTATTGCACGATATTTAAATTCTGCTAGCTTTGCTTTGACATTCTATCAAATGGTTAGTTGGTGTCACAAATGCTGCTGGGACAGACGAACTCTGACAAACTGATTCAGAGTTTGAATTTTAGAGGTCTGCATTTTACTCCTTCAGCCACTGATTCAAACATGATTTAATTTGTCCTTAATCTTTTGTAATACATAGTTTACAAAAAAGAGGCTGTCCTAGTGCAGTAGAACAATTTTATTGCACGAGATTTAAATACTGCTAGCTCTGCTTTGACATTCTATCAAATGGTTAGTTGGTGTCACAAATGCTGCTGGGAGAGACGAACTCTGACAAACTGATTCAGTGTTTGAATTTTAGAGGCCGGCATTTTACTCCTTCAGCCACTGATTCAAACATGATTTAATTTGTCCTTAAATGTTTTGTAATACATAGTTTAAACAAATTTAGGGGAGAATGATCCGATTTAGAGCCATTGAGCCAGGGGCAGAACTAGGCTTTAGCTTCCAAAATTTTAAAAGTTCCCTTAAAATATATAATTCAAATTAGAGATGTGTAAATGCAAGTTAGTAAGTCATTAGCAACTTTCCCATGCCTTTTAACGAAACATAAACTAAAAAAGAAAAGCACTTTAAAATGTGTCTCGGAAAAAAGCCTTGTAAGAGGAAATAAAGTAGTGATAGGAAAGAAAACAATTATGTTGAAATTCCATCCACTGCAACTGCAAGACTTTAAAACTACTGGATAATGTCAATAGCAGACTTTAAAACTATAATATTTATCAAGACGATATGATTGCCTTTATAACTCTAAATATTGGACACAAAAGATTTTTGTTTATCATAATGCAACTTTTAGCGTCATGTAAAAGCATTTGTTAGGCCAAAAATGCTCTGACAAACTATTTGATACCTGAGAGCATTCTTAGGAAGATTTTTAAAAGTTTCTTTATATTTAACTTTAAAAATTCATTTAAAAAGATTTAGAGAGCTACTTTTTCAAACCATTAAATAACAAACTCTCTAAATATTTCTCTACTTTAAATAAATATTATTTTTTATTGATAACATTAACTACTATTAGAGAGAAATAAAATAGAGGAAAACAAGTTTGTGGGGCCAAAGTTGAAAAGTAATATTAAAAAAAGTTTAACATTTGAATTTTAGCTCTTTAAATTTAAATATAAAATCTGACAAATGTTATATTTAACTTTGGATAAAGAGCTTGTTAAATGAAGGTTTGGTTAAAAATTTAAAAAAATGTTATATTTAGAAAGCTCACTAAGAATGCTCTTAATAGTCTATCATTCAAAAATTTTTAGATGTTTTTAACTTCTTTTGTGGGCAATATATTTTTTTAAAATTCATATATCCCTGATATTAATGCACTTTTTTTTTCTTCTCTTACCCTTTTGGATGTAAAAGCCCTTATCCAAATCCACATCTTAATTAAACAATCCAAAGATAATTTTATTTTATTATATTTAATGCTGTACATAATTTTTTTTTGAAGAGAGATACTACACATTTATTTCTTGCTTATTTTCTACTCATCTTTCATACAAAATAATTAAGAGATGTGTAAGAAATAGTAAGAAAATGGAAATAATAATTTCTCTTTTTTTAAAAATACTTAAATTTTTTAAATAATGTAATAGTATATACAAAACCAGAAATGGAGAGGTTGCTTGTCCGACAAAGCTGTCCTTTGTCTCTCCACGCTGGTTGGTCGATTGCTACACTTCCACGTCGACGTCAGTTAAGTAAAAATTCACACAGCAGGTGAGAGTACCCAAACCCTCCCTCACAAGTAAAGCACACCTGGCACCTATATATATAACTTCCAATCCATTTTTGTTTTCCTATCGACGAGCCAAACAGTAATATTTTCTCGCCCTCTATCTCGAAGATTTTTCTGAGAAGAAATAAGGAATGGACTCGACGCCAGTGAATTGGGAAGCACTCGACGCTCTTATCATCGATTTCGCCAAATCGGAGAATCTGATTGAGGGTTCATTCTCCGCTTCGTCTCCGCCTTCTTCTCCTTCTTCTTCTTCGTCTTGTTCTTATTCTTCTTCTTCGTCGCTGTCCTCTTCGTCTTACCATTCGAGGTTGATCATCTGGACGATCAGACGGTCTTTGGAGGCCGGTGACATTGACGCCGCCGTCGATCTCCTGCGTGCCCACGCACCCTTCGTTCTCGACGATCATCGGCTTCTCTTCCGGTTACAGAAGCAGGTGAGCGTGTCGTAATGCTCCGCTTGGTTGCTGAGAAAATGCGGGAAGATAGAATACTTTGAATTTTTCAATTTTGAGTTTTATTTTATTTTCTTATGAATAATAATCAATTTTGAGTTTTGGATTTTAATTAATTGAGAAAACGCGTGTCTATGTTGAATTTTGAGGTTCTGTTATCTTCTCGGTTCCTCTGTTTTCCGGGAAACTAAACGCTGCGTTTTGGTGTCTGCTTTGATGTTTGGTTACGTTCTTTATTTAGATTTCTGAATTGGGAATTGTTTTTGTTTGGTCAATTTTTGGCGAAGAAATTTATTGAGCTGTTGAGGAAAGGGACTGCCGAAGATCGTGACTCTGCCATTGCTTGCCTGAGGACAGCTTTCGCGCCTTGTGCTCTTGATGCGTACCCGGTACGGTTCAATTGTCTTCTGCATTTTTCTATTTTTGGGATACAATTGATTGCTATCACTCATACAGTCATCTTTTCACCATATTTTTTTTATTGATGGGCTAGTAATAATATTTCGATTTTACCAATTTACGAGTCATGAGCAGTTTTTTTTTTTTTTCCTTGTTTTTGTTTTAATTTTTTACTTTTCATGTTGATATTTTTGGCCCTTGTTTAGGAAGTGTTTTAGGCTTTTAGCTGTGCATATGGCCCTTCCCCCAGGAATAGAAAGTGGTATATGTAAATAAATTTAGGTAGTTGTCCAAATTGAGCTTCCTTTTTTCTCCAGGAAAGCCTCGAGTGGATTAATTGTAACACTCCAGGCCCGAGAGGGCATGGTTTGTTAACCTTAAAGACTCAAGAGGCGCAAAAGTTACCTATTAGGAGCCCAGAGCACTTATAAACCGCTACCATGCATGTCCTGATAAAATATGACGGAAGTAAAAGGTCAAAGTAGGTTAAAATTTCCATAACATAAATAAAATAGTCCCAATGGTTTTCCATACGTGCCCTAAAGCACTTACTAAAGTTATAACATAGCATAATAAAGAGATATGTGAATGCAATTCCCCTTTATAAAGAGTCTAAACATCCTGGCCTCCTATCTTAGTCGCTTTAGTTCCTGGAAAAGGGGAAAAACAAAGAGTGAGCCAAAAGCTCAGCAAGTAACATTCCCAACCGATTAAAAACAATTGATTTAATAATCCTTTAAGCAAAGAGTTAGAAACTTTACTTAGATAACATATGACATATAACACGACTTTTGTCATGATGAACTCAAAACACTTTTTCTTAAATCATTCTTAATAAAACATATGTTCTTAAAAAATATTTCATAAATCAGTTGCTTTCAAACTTAACATAAATCATGATTCTTGAACGAGTAAAAACTTTTCTTTTCACTTGTTACTTATGGCTTCACATAGAATTATGTCCAATATGCATGGGGTTGTGCATCCAACCTTTGAGGATCTGGCAACACTCGTGGCCGCAGATGTGTCTTGACCAGCTGATTAACTTTTAGGTGCACTCAGTATGGCAAACTTAGTGATGGTCACACGTTCACATAACCGTAACAATTTGGTGCACCCCATCCTAGTCCGATACCGTGCTTCTTTAATTTTTAGGCCAAATGTCTTCAAACTTTCCTTAAAATATGGTTTCCCCTCACACGTGCTTATTCTTTACTTTCTTAAGCTTTTAATAATCATCTAAACTTAGCTTAGCATGTGTAGAGGGGTGTCCTTTTCTTGCATAAAACTTTCAATTCTTGGAAAGTCATTTGTAAAACAATTTAACATTTTAAACACTTTAAAAACATTTAACTCCAAGGGGTAGATCAATTGCCTGGAACTATGCCTCATGAAGCGTAGGTCACTATTTTGAATCTCTCATTCTCCTCCCGGTGGGGTTAATTACATATATATATATATATGAATACTTTGAAAGCATTTAACAGTACCAAATAAATGCATCATAGAGATTTGAATTGATAACCTTTAAATATTTAAAACACTTGAAAGCATTTCAAGTGTTTCATGATTCATCATAGAGAATTGAATTTGAGAAAATTTATGATATAAGCATGATAAAATAGGTATCAAAATTGAAGGCATTTCTAAGGTAAACATTTTAATATGAATGTTGGAAATGAAAGCACTTCAAAGAAGTAAGGATTAGTACTTGCTTTGTTATAAAATAACAAGTTAAAACATAGTTAGACATTTAAGGTAATTTATTCATCAATGCATAATAAGGAAGAAGTATTCATTGAATTTAAAACTTTCATTTGGAAAGGGTAAGGAATACTATTTACCTCGATACTGCACTTAAGAAAGGCGGAGACTGCTAAAACCTGAACAATAAGGTTCAACTATGTCAGTCCTATGCGAAGCGCATAAACCCTAATTAGAATTTGGTCCTAACTTACTTTGACCTTTCTCCCTGCTCTTAGAGAATTTTCTTCTTAAAAATAGGTTCAAGGCTTAACCTTAGGGTTTTCTTTGGACCTTGGTTGGAAAATAGGGTTTCATTTTCCTTATAATTTATTTTATTCTAGTCTAACTTATTTTATTATATTTTCAAAAAATTTTAATAAAGTAATTAAAGTATGGTTAGTCTTGAAATTTCACTTAGAAAATGATTTTGTTTTCTTCCAAAAATCTCAAAAATATTTTTATTGGGACTTGGATCAGAAATGGCCAATTTGGACCTTCTCCTAACTAGGTTAACCATCTAAGGCCCTTAACTCACTTAATGGGCCTAAACTAGTATACTAAACTTAGCCAACTTGGCCCAATGGTCCCAAAACACATCCAAGACTTATCACTTAATAAAATTTGGATCAAACAACCTCTTAAACATGTTTTGGACCGCAACTCTTCAAGTTGATTCAAGGCTTGTTCTTGATAAAATTTGTGAGAAATCATTTAATGTCTTGGAATAGTTCTAATACTACTTCAAAGGCTATTGATTAAAAATGCTTTTAAAAAAGAACCACTTAATATCAGGTTTTTGGTCATGAAAGTTTATGACCTAGTCCAAAAATCCATGCTCATGACCCATTTTAAAATCACTTTTCACATCGTTTAACAACTATGGGCTTTAGGTATAAGATCTTAAATCATTTTCATGAAAACCATCATTAGTGGGACTATTATGTAGTTCTTAAAATATTTTCTACAAAAACACATCTTGTAAACTTAAATCTAAATGAAATACAAGTTATATAACCATCATCATCTTATGAAATCATGCATTTGGCTACTATATGCCTTTACAGGCTCCCATTAAAATATGGTGATGTTCATGCACTCATACATTTGGCAAAATACATAGTCATCTAGGATAAAATAAAAGTGATTTAAGAAGATGATGCATATGTTACATAGGTTGGCTATTACACATGTTTTTATGAAATTGCTTGACATGTTTTCTTGGATATGAAAAGATTTAACACCATATGGGTTTGGTCATTTAATAAAACAACATAGTCATTATTTTCATGGCTCAAATAGATTTTTCAATACTTAAGAAAAACTATCACGCAGAGGTTTAAGCATAACAGAACATGTTTTTCATGCAATAGGTTGGCACATAACCTCATGAATATCAATAGATCTAATGCTACATGAACTTGGCTATTTAGTAAAAACAACAAAATCATTCTTTCATGTGTTCAAACTGGTTTTGCAACCTTTAAGTAAGACTTTCATAAAACATTTTAAGCATAACATAAAATGAAGAGTTTGAAGGAGGAAAAAGGGATGGATTAATTACAATGGTGTGGTTATGAACAAGAAGAGGACTTTATGAGCTTCTCCCTTGCCAAATATTGTGGTGTTTCTATGGTTTAGTAATGGTTATGAGGTATTTTGGGCTCTTGGAGATTTGGTGTTTGAAGGGAGGTGTGAGGCAGCTTGAGAGTAGTTGGGAGGATAGGAGAGAAATGAGGGAATTGAGGGGCAAAACCATATGGCCGATTGGCCTTATAGAGGGGCTGCCATTTTGAAAAAAATGGGGTGCAAAGCTCCATAAAATTAGCCTACTCAATGATCCAAAGGCAGATTCAAAGGGTCCTTGGGTTGGTTTTGCCTTGAAATCTAAGGGTTAAAGATCATGAAATGGCTACATCAACATCAAGGGTTAATGGCATGTGTTTTTCTTGAAATCCAAGAGGTAAAGTTATGTAAAGTTGTTCTTATAAAACCTAGGTGGTCAATGGCATGTAAAGTTTCATGAACTAAGGGTTAAAACCATGTAAAGTTGCTTTTCTCAAAAAGGTGGTCAATTGCATGAAAAGTTTCATGAACCCAAGGTTAAATCATGTAAAGGTTAAGTTAATAAACTATTGTTAGTGGCATGTAAATCACCTTATTAATCAAGAGTTTCACATCTAGATAAATAGAAGCAGGGTGGCGAGCAATAATTTTAAATCTCATTGTCCTATACGTCAAGTGCCATAAATTCAACCATTTAATCATGCATATCACTAGGGATGGAATTGAATTTTTAAAACTCCTATGGTTTCTTTTAGAAGGCTTTGATCCAATTTTTACCAAGCTCTCGAGGCCTAATATCAAAGGCCTGCACATTTAAGCCCAACACTTTGGACTAATTCACATACTAAGCCCTAAGGTGAGGGGTGTTACATTAATAGCTGTTAAAAACTAAATGCATGTATATTAGACCATGTGGAACACTTGTTGTTTTCTTTCTTTTCTTTGTTTTCTTTTGGGTGGATATATCATATAATGGTATCAAGAAAACTAAAGAGGCAATGGTTAAGGAAAGTGGATGAGAACTTTAGCAAATTTACATATTGGCCTGGCACCTTGATTTCCATGTATGGTTCTTCAGCAAGTACCCCCACAGTTTAAGTGCTTCTTGGGGTTAAATCATGGTTTGACCCTTGTTTTATTGTTTTTGGAAAATTTTGTTTTCTATTTTCTACAAAATTTATGGAACCTGTTTGTTGAATTTAATTGTTCTCTTTTTTAGTGGTGAATTCTGACAGATTGCTAAATTTGTATTCAAGGAAGCATATGAGGAATTCAAGCATGTTCTTCTTGCCTTTATATATGACAAAGATGATCTAACTTCTCCAGTGGCAAACGAGGTGGAATTTATACGATGTTCTGTCAACTTCTTGGACTTTATTTTGTTCTTTTCGTAGACAACAGTAACTCTATGATATATTCTATTGTTATTTGTTTTTACATATATTTTGGCTCTTATGTATCAAAAATCAAATTTTTATCACATGGGATATGGCAATTCATGTCAAATCTTTTTTTTTTTTTTGAATATAAAAATGCAGATGGAGTGACTTGTGGTGCCTTAACAACTTTGAAAGCTTACAATAACATTGGGAGTCTAGAATCTGTTGCATTCAGAATGTTGTAAAAAGTGATTATATTTTCTTTTTTCTCCAAGTTGTCAAGAAGAGATTGTTTTTATTTATCCCTAGGAAATATCATTGTAGCAAGTGAAGGAGGATACATTAGTGTGGTTGGTTTTGTTGTTTCAATTGCTCTTCATTTTTTAGCTGAGTTTATAACTTCACATAAAATAGGTGAAAGATTTGAAATTTTGAATAATATTTTTCGTTGTGTGGGATAGAGCAAGTGGAAGTTTCACTCAAGTTTAATGAAAGATATTAAGATCTAAAGTAGTACTTCTTTTTGTTTCCTTTGGAAATATAGCTTTTGTTAATGAGTAATGCTATTTAGTAGACTCATGTACTATTGCCATACAACTGGATGACGTTGCAGTAAAAATCAATCATTGGATCAACACTTGTTCAAAAAAAAAAAGTGCTAATTTAAAGGCTCATTTTTACTACCATGTTATTCAATTGTAAGACAATTGTACATTAGTCTACTAAATAGAATTACTCTTTGTTGATAGTTCCATCTATTATGGGTAGTTGCTATAGTGCTTCTACACCCGCTGGTCTTTACTCTTCCTCCAAAATGATAGGGATCTCATACAATAATATTTAATACTGGATGAGCATATGATGCTGGTCTTTCTTAGCAATTCCTTGAATTTGGTTATGCTGATTCTTTGGACATTGTGAAGCAAATCCTATATCACTAAACTTATGTGCCTATCACAATTTTCCATATCTGCTGCTGCATCAAATTGTGGCTTGTGTCTTTGGGTACATATCCCAATAAGTTTATTGTTTTTAGGCATGGTTGCTTTTGCTTCCACATTACTGAATATTCAGATTGTTCTTTCTCTTCCTCTCTCTTTTTGGGATGATGTTTCATCCTTCAACTTTAGCTGTTTTAGATGGATAAAGATAAAGTTAGTTGTTTGTCCGTAAAATGTTCATTTTTTTTTTTTGATAAGTAAGAGCAATTATATATATAAAAAAAGCGTAAGGTGCCCCTACATACACAGAGAGTATACACAAAGATCACCAAAAAAGAAAAAGAAAATCCCAACAAAAGAAGAACCCAAAACACCCGCAAAAGAAATCCAACCACTACAAAGCAACCCTAAACCCGCAAATACGCCATGTTTTTTGCCCCGCTAGACCTAATGCCTCCAACATCAAAATTGAGAGAGTATTCCAAATTTTTTAGCTCTCTCCACCCCTTCGGTTTCAAAACAGAACTCCCGTCCACCCGATGCTGACCCTCTTTCATGACACTCATCAGACCCAAAAACTTTTTCTTATTGTCCCCAAAAGAAATCCTTAAAGCTTGAGCGATCTCCAACGAATTAACCGCTACTTCAGAGTAACCGTCAAGCAAATCACTCATCTCCGAAGAATCCCCAACTCCGAGATAGTCGTTAGAAAGCAAGAGCGTGGCCTGAGAAAGCCCCGCCTAAGGAGACCCCTCGCCGAAGGAGATTGTGCAGAGGGTTTGACAATCGGAGAACCATCTGTGGAAGCCAAAAAAGAGCCCTTCACCTAGGACCCCGCCAAGCCAACATATCATTATGTTGATATGTAAAGCTTTCTACAAAGATTGTATTCACATGTATAATTGTGCATCTTCTATCTTTTCAGTGGTCAGAAAGGAGGAGGTTTGAAATTGCTGGATTGATGTCCTCCGTCTTAAGAGCTCATTTACATGCATATGATCCGGTCTTTTCGATGACGTTGAGATACTTGATAAGGTTATCATTCAGCTCTGGTTAATTAGCCTTTACTTGATACTTTTAGCCTGAGGCTTGTGTTTTTGTGCATGTGGTAGATTGTCTGCTTATTTTCAATTATCTCCCTATGCTGTGCAGCATACATAAAGGGTATTGCCTTCGTCAAGGTATTGTATCACCCATTTCAGATCTTACTCAAAGGTTACTCCTTGAAGAACGCGACCCCCCTGCAACACCACGGGAGAGTTTGTATGAAGCACCTCCTTTTGACGAGGTGAGATTTCTCTCCTACAACTAATTGTCCTAAGATGATGATGAAGGTAAAATATTTTTTTAAAAATGGCTTTTTTTTTTTTTTTTTTTTTTTGTATTTTCTTGCGTTTAGTGCAATTGAAATTTTTAGTTAAACGAAATGTTTTTTATTTTATTTTTATGGTTATTGGAAAATTATACAAGCATGTGCCCTCTCCTCACTTTCCACCCCATTCCTCCTGCCGCCACCACCATTTCACCACCATTACCCCCCCCCCACCCCTCGCAATCATCATTACCACAATATTTTCTTTTGAAATTTTTTTCTCTATGAAATTATTTTACATCAAACAGATGAGTATGCTCTTGTTCATGTTTTACACCATCAGGTATCAATAGAGTACTTGGCAGGCCTCTTATGTATGTATTGTGCATGTTTGATTTCAAAAACCAGGTGGATGTGCAAGCTCTTGTACATGCTGTAGAACTCACAAGACAAGGGGCTGTTGATAGCTTGAGATTTTCTAAGGGTGATTTATTTCTGGCATTTCAGGTTACCAAATATTTGTCAATTATACTTTTTACAATATTTTCAATATACTCATCATATCCTTGAATTTCATCTTTCTTTTGATGCAGAACGAGTTATTAGTATTTAATTTTCAAGAGTCAATGGTATTGAGTGTTGCCCTAGATTGTTTTGAGTAATTCAATAATGAGCATTGCGTTGTTAGGTAAGTCAATAAAGTTATGTTAGGTAAGTTAATAAATAGGTGTTGCCCTAGAGTTAGTTAGAGTCTATTTAAGCATGCTTTGTATTTCAATGGAGATAGACTTTTATGAAATAAAATTATGAGAAATTGATTCTCTTCTCTCCTTTTTTTTTGTTTTGGATGAATGATTAAAACTTTCATTACCAAAACTGAAACTCTTTACAAAGCAAAACTTATAGTGAAATACTAAAGTTTCAAAACCCCTATACATCCAAATCTATACCCATATATTCAGTATGAAACTCCCTATAAAATTAAAACAAAATCCCATCAATGCCCCAGGCATTATAAATTATAACATTCCCACATGTCTTCCTAAATTTGCCTTTGGACATAAACTGAAGTTTCACTTCCCACTTAATCTGCTTTAAAAGTTGCTCTTCAAACCAAGGATTATTCCCATATCTTAAAGCATTTCTTGTTCTCCAAATATTATAAATGGAAGAACCAAACACTAACTTGCAAATATAAGCTTTTATAGTCTTACCCCTCTACTCCTTCAGTCCCTAAGATACCACATCAACCCAACATGTAGGCGGATGCAAAACTCCACATAGCTTCATAACATGTTTCCAAATTCTACGACTGAACCTGCAAGAAAAGAATAAATGATCTCTATCCTCAATACCAAATCTGCAAAAGATACACTTCACATCCCCTAGAAAGCCCCAACATAAAAGCTTCCTCCCAGTTGAAAGCGCATCCCTCATTGCCAACGAAATAACAAAAGCTTGCTTAGGAATGAAAAAATGAAACCAAACCAAAGGCCACCAATCCACAATGGGGTGCTTAACACTATTGGCATCCCAAGTATTTGAGCAAGAATACATACCATTTTTTTAAGCAGACCATTGTGGAATATCCTTCTCAGTTTGCTTTAAATTCCAATGACCATCATTAATTACAGAGTCTAAGCGAGCCTCTAGCTTACTATGAGCATCATAAATGACCCGATGCTATTACTTCTCATAGAGAACCCCGTCTGGGTGCCAAGCATTAAACCAAAGATGAATATTCTAGCCAGTATCAACAGCAAAGGATAGGAAATTTCTGGCTTCATCTCTCAGCTTTAACAATTTCCTCTAAATCGAAGAACAAATTTGGGGAATACTAACCTACCCAAAACTCCTCCCCTTCAACAGCACTGCATGCACCCATGCAACCCAAAGAGATCCTGCCCTCATGAATAAACTTCATATATGGCGCATCATGGTTGCACGGTTCCATTCCTCAAGTTTTTTAATGCCCAAACCTCCCTCCTTTTTGGGCAAACATAGCGTACTCCAGGAAACTTTAGCTTTAGCAATATCTTCATCTTTACCATTCCAAAGAAATCGATTGAATTTTTGTTCAATAGCTCAAAAGACCTTTTTAGGTAAGATAAAAATGCTACTTTAATAAACTTGAACGCTATACAACACAGAAGCAATAAGCTGCAGCCTACCAGCAAAAGATAAATTCTTAGACAACTAAGTTTATCCTAGCAGTAATTTTGTCCAAAAGAGCTTCACAATCAGCTGCACACAACCAAGAAGAAATTAAAGGAACACCTAGATAACGAACTGGGAGTTTACCTTCACACATCTTCAAGGTGTTGACAATTTGAGTTTTTACTGAAAGAGACACCCCAACACAGAATAAGGTACTCTTCTTAGGATTAGCCTTCAAGCTAGAAAGAGACTAAAATTTATTAAGCACTTTTTGAATAGTAACAACAGAACGCACACTAGCTTCTGAGAAAATAAGAAGGTTATCAACAAAACATAAGTGAGTGAGACCAATTTTTGAGCACCGGTGATGATAACCAAAACCCCCTTAGGCCCTTGCACACTCAGCCACCAAACAAGACAAGACTTTCATTGTCAAAACAAACAAATATGGAAATAAAAGATCACCCTGCCGAAAACCACGCTTACCCTCAAAAAAACCCACAAGCGTGCCATTCTTTATTACCCTGCTGAAAACCACGCTTACCCTCAAAAAAACTCACAAGCGTGCCATTCACCGCCACAGAGAAACGGGGAGAAGTAATACACTCACGGATCCAAGAAACAAAATTTTCGGACATCCCAAAACAACCAAGGCAATGAAGAGCAAAATCCCAATTTATTGAATCATAAGCTTTCATAAGATCTACCTTCAACGTACAACAAGCTTTACCATCAGTATTGTGGTAATTCTTCATTACTTCTTATTCTTTCTAGCTTATTCTTTCTCTTAGGGTAAAGAGAGGAGAAAGAAGCTACATAAAAGAGAGAAAGAAGAAGCTAGAAAGAGCGAAGCTAGGGGAAAGAGAGAGAAAGAGGAGGGAAAGAAAGAGGGTGAAGAGAGTCATTTTCTCATAATTTTATTCTATCAAAGTTTGTCTCCATTGGAGTACAAAGCATACTTAAATAGATTCCGACTAAACCCTAGGGCAGAGCCCATTTATTAACTTATCTAACATAATTTTATTGACTTACCTAACAGGCCAATGACCATTATTATTACCCAAAATAATCTAGGGAAACACTTAATACCGTTGACTCTTGAAAATTAAAAAAAAATTAAATTTTAAATACTAATAACTCGTTCCGTATCATATTTTACTACCATGGTGCTTACTGACAGCATTTAGGAGGCCAGGTCTACACCTTGACAATATTTAAGAGGCTGGAAATTTAGGTATAATTACTTTATATAATGTCATATGCTAAAGATATGTGTGCTTTTTTCTGAAGTATGCAAACTTACAATCAAATTTGATCCCTAGTGTTTTCTCACTTCATGATCAATGTTTTGCAATTTTTAGTTGTCTTGAAACTTCAACATAGTAAGCGCTCTGATTAACAATTGTGTCAAAAAAAAAACGTTAGACTGAAAAAGAAAGTTAATGAAAGCAACATGTTAATTGCAATGTACAGAACTTTGACATTATATATGCAGTTATGCACTTTGGGGTAGAGGTCATTTTTTTTTTTGGATAAGTAGGAATTTATTAAAAAAAAAACGTAAGGCCTTCCTAAGTACACATGCAATATACACGAGAGGTTCCAAACAAGCAGGAAATCCAAACCCTAAACCCAAAACCCAAAACCCAAAACCCAACAAGCCTTTGAACCCAACACCCACAACACAGTCAAATTCTCAAACCTAGCCTTTTTCCCCCCCTAATGAATGCACCTTTAGAATCGTAGTTAATGGAACTTTCTAAATTTAGAAACTCCCTTCTACTTTTAACCTTCTGGGGGTAGCCTCTACGGTGACCAACTCTGAAGATGGATCGACCATGCCGGTTGCCAATCCCGAAGAAGCAAGCGGGGCACTGAATGACAAGATAGCCTCGGCGATCAAACGATCATCCATTTTTAAAAACCTGCTCCCCCTCAACTTGCGACTATAATGCTGCAAGGGTTAATAGGACGCCACAGATAGGGGCCTCAAATCAGAAGTCCAAAGCCCGGTGAAACCTCCAACTTAGCCGAACCAGAATTCAAAGCACCAGGGGCCCTAGCTGTAGGGATGGGTGGAGGAGGGGCCAAACCTTGGGGTAGAGGTCATTTGGAAAGCGATTCGATGTTATCTTAATATAGGAGTAAATTGAGAGAGATTATTGACCCTAAATGGTTGTTCTCATAGCTCTTTATGGAGGCACCTTGTAAGGAGGTATTAAAGGGGCATAGATGTTGATTATCTAATACTAGTAGCGCGTTTTTGAGAATTAGTACAACATTATATCCCATCATGAGTTTTCACCATTTTCCTTTTTTTTTTTTTCAATTAAATATTGATTAATCTTTGGAAGTGTTCCTAATTGCCTTGTCTTTAATTAAAATGGTTGAACCAGCAGAAACCTATCAGTCAAAACTTCCATAGGAGATTTCTATAAACCTTCTCTTTTGGAAGTTCTATTCCTAGTGATTACATTACTTGATCCTATGCTTGCATGACCATTAGTTCTCCTAGTAAATGTAAGATGAGTATCCTTAACAGTTCTGGAGGTTTTCTCTAATAAATCAATAAATAACAAGAAAACTTATCAATGCTAGCATTATAGATATTTGCTTAAAGGTAATGCTACTCTTCATAACTATGTCAACTACTTACAATATGCTACACGTCAATCGGTGTAAAATAGGTGTAAGAGTAGCATTACTAATACTTGAAAAGAATGGAATTTTAAAATTTATTTAATAAGGCAGTTATAAGCTGGAAATATTTAGTTCCAGTTGTTTTATATATATATAGTTCCAGTTGCATGTTTGCAATTCCTCTGAGTTTAAACCTTAACATAAAAACATGTTGGTCTTATCATTTGAATCAATATGCTTTCTTCATGGTTATTAATCCAATTAGTAGACTAATGGGATTTTTTGGGTGCTACTATTTTCCTATTAATTATGTAATTGGGTGGCTGGTTTATATGTCGAACCTGCAAGTCTTTATTCTTGTTTTTATTTATTGCAGAATGAATTATGCAGGATGAGATTGGATGTTTCCATGCTTGATGAGCTTGTTTGTGACTATTGTGTTTATAGGGGAATTGTGGATTCTGGCATCACATCCACTTCTGGTAAAATTCAAATTTTTCTATCTTTATTACAATTTTTTCCCCCTTTTTATTGCTATAAATTCTGATTATTTTACCAACATATTTATTATGCCTTCAGCATCAGAAATGCAAACGGTTTCCCAACCTAAAGTTAATCACCCAGAGCCTGGGTGTAGTTCATCAAGAAATTGTTCTCTTGAAGTGGATTCTGGTGCCAATAAACATTCAGATGGTGAGACTTCAGTAAATAATACTCACATGGATGGTTCTCCTGAAAACAATGCCGATGTGTCTAGCATGCAAGGGATGGATGTTGAGTTACGATATGCTTGCGAGCCAACCAGCAACCAAGAAGACTGTAGCACCAGTGGATTGCATCAGCCTGAAAATCCAAGTGTTCTGCAGAGGTATAGAACCCTTAGAACTGGAGAGAGGAGTAAACGCAAGAGATGGAGGGGAAGACATGATGATCAAGATTTTAGTTATGGTGTTCCTTTTGACGAATGCAGTAAGCAAGAGCTTTGCACAACTACCCCGGTTTCCGGCACATATATCTCAAAGGAACAACAGGTACTTGTTTGATTTTTACTGTTATTCCTTGTGACAAGTAGATTATTAACCGAATGCTCTTTTGTAGGGCTCAGGAAAACACTCAATGTTAGATGTTAATATTAGGGAGGATAAATACGAGATTGTGCTGGGGATGAAGGAACTAGCTGGCAAGGGATTGGCTGCAGAGGTTGTTGAAGAAGTTAATGCCATGGACCCAAAATTTTTTGTGCAAAATCCTATATTGTTGTTCCAACTTAAGCAGGTTAGCGGATCCTATATCATCCACGACTTCATCGGAAGGAAATAATTTCCTAGGGAAACTACACTTACCTCTCCAATTACCACCCAATTTGCAATATTCTCCATAACTTTAAAAAATTGCAATGTCCCCCCAACTACCTAGACCTTACACTTACCACCTCCATTAGAATTTTCTTTTAAATCCGACAAAAGCAATACACGTGACTCAAAATGACAATAATACCCATGTATCATAATAAATATTAAAAAAAAAAAAAAACGTAGGAAGAGCTGTGGGTCAACCCAGAGGTCCACGGCCGTGGGTCACCCCAGAGGTCCACAGTCATGGGCCTCTGTAACTTAGTCGTGGGTCTCCATGCTCGGGCAATGTTTTTTTAAAAAAAAAAAAAAAAATCAAGGGCATTATTGTATTTTTGTACATATGAGGGGTATAATGGATATTTTACATCACGTGTATCGCATGTGACCCATTGCTGTCGGATTTAATAGAAAATACTAGTAGAGGGAACATTGCAAATTGAATGGTAGTTTGAGAGTAGGTGTAGTTTCTCCTAATTTCTGTTTATATGAAGTTTCCATAAAATGTGACTGTCCAATCTGTTTGCTGGTTTAGGTTGAATTCCTTAAGCTGGTCAGCTCTGGTGATTATTCCAGTGCTTTGAGGGTTGCGTGCTCCCATTTAGGACCTTTAGCTGCCAGTGACCCTGCCTTGCTGAAACCCCTGAAGGAGACTTTGTTGGCATTGCTCCGACCTATTGAAGATGCACTTGTGAAGGGCTTGCCTTTACATGCCCTTTCAACTTCACTCCAGGTATGGTGTGATTTGCAGATCTAATTTATTGACAGTTGTGATTGATGGATTATTAAGTTATAATTTTAAGCTTCTTAGGTTGGCACTTCTCCCCTGTTTATTGGCCACGTTTAAGGCTACCATCTTCTGATGTCTAGGGCATATGCTGGATCTGAAGTTTGTTGCTGTTTGGTATTCATATTGGCTACAATTGAAAGCTTTAGTACTCACATGCCCAATGAATTGAACTGAACAACATGTACAAATACAAATTTTGGGATCTTAAGTGATTCAACGTTCATATATGTGAGCTTGAGCTGCAGAACAGGCAGAGGAAAGGGAAAAAATATATATATATTTTTTTGATAAATAAGAGAAATTATATAAAAAGCGCAAAAGCGCAGTCCTAACACACATGAAGTATAATAGGATTACCTAAGAAGGGGAAGAGAAATGTACAAAAAAATCATTAAAGCTTATCACTAAAAGAGCTCAATAAGCAGCTATCCAAAAATAAAGAAAGTGAAAAAAAAGACTTGAGTTCTTCAATGAAAAAAGGAAAGGGAAAATATAATATAGAAATGTCATTTTTATGAAGTTTATTGAAAGTCCACATCTCCTTATTTCAACATTTTATCGAAAGTTTTCACAACATTTAATTTATGTAAATGATGGCATATTTTGTGCCTATGTTCCAGACAGCATGGTGTGGGGAAAATATGGAGGGGACATAGTAGTTGTTTCTCCAAAGGCTGGAGAGAGTAATGATTATAAAGCTTTAAAGACAAATAGTTGAGGCATGTTCGAGCATACTGCTAGCTGTTTAAGTTACTTAGAGAGAGTCATGACTACTATAACATGTGCTTTCTATAAGCGTTAGGAGTCAAATAATTCAATTTTGTCATCAGATAGGCTGGTGTTGTTTGGAGCAAATGGCATCTCCTTCACCTTTTAGTGAAGGCTAGGGCGAGGTCATTGGTTCAATCATGTCCGAGTGCGCAAGTTGTGTATTGCTTATAAAAAAGATATTGAATTTTGATACCAACGAGCTCTAGCTCAAATGATACTTCCTACCCTGTAAAAAAAGGCACATAGGGTGTTATCTTGAGTTCAAAGCCCATCTGGAATGTGTAGCTTACCAATCCAAAAATATAAGATAGAGTTCTGATAACATACTATAATTAACATTTTATTTATAAAAAAACAATATGATAGAAAAAAGGTGAAATGTTAATTATAGTGAATAGGTTCATGATATTTCATTTTCATATTGCTCTGTTTCTTCAACTATGAAGTTAGAGACAACCAAAGGCAGTGGTGGAAGTATTGAGGGAGCTCATACTCCTATTTTGGTAATATATTGCCAGTTCTGCACAATATTATTTAAGAAGTTTGAGTTTTAAGTTGCCTCATTGGTAGCAAAGCAGTATTTTCTCTTTGATATGGGGAAGGTCTTGGCTTCATGACAAAAAAAAATCTTGATTGCACCTGTAAAGATTGCATACACTTTTTGCGTATTTCCATTTGATTTGGCAATTAGGAGTTTTCCGGGGTTGCAATGACAACTTCTGGTTGTTCCGATTTAACAACTGATTAGGAGAAACGTGGTGGTTTGGTGTCATTGACGGAAAATATCGAGTACTGACAGAGCAGATTAGCAATGTGAAAACTTAAATTCTTTTTTGTAGTCCATTTGTGGCTAAAAGTTTGATCATAAGTTCCTTGTTTCTCTGCATGCTTTGAAAACTTTTGCAGATTACTAAATTTATATCTTCCTTGCAATTGATTTTAAGTGTATTACTAATTTGCTGGTGATGATATGAATTTTTTATTTAAACTCATTGTATGAATCTTGAATACTTGTTTTTTTCTTGGATAGGTTGCAGTTGGTAGGAGGCTTGGTATCGAAGAACCCCAGCTTATGAAAATAATGAAAGCAACCCTTTACACTCATAATGAGTGGTTTAAACTTCAAATGTGTAGAGATCGGTTTGAAAGTCATTTGAGGATTGATTCCTTGAAAGAAGTCAACACTCCCTTGCTCACTGCAGGTGCTACATTGAATCCAAATGCTGATACTTCCACCCTTGGATCTTCTCAAGTTACAATATGTTCTAGCACCAAAATTTCAGAAGATGGTAGCAGTCCAACCCTAGCATCATCCAGAGATGTTGTCTGTGATGAAAATGCAATTCTTAAAGTAATGGTGAGTTTGGATGTCTTACTGGCTACTACTCTCTAAAGTCCAATTTTTTTTTTTTTTTTGGCCATCTAATATTATGAGCTCTGGCATTGTGTTTCTTCATATTATCATGCCTTTTGGTAGAACGTGTGATCTTAAATGGCATTTTTAGAATAATGTTGTGATATTTGGTTTGTCTGTCTTTACCAAAGATGGTTGTCTTCATTTAATTACTCTAGTATGTTGCATGTTATTGTCCTTTATGTTCTAGAACCTTTTTGAGGTATTTTTCTCGGTCAAAAAGGAATTTTTTTAACAAGAAATTGTAGGACTGCATCCATGTAAGAATCATTCGATTACAATGGTCACCAGAAAGCATGTGTATGTGTTCTTGGCATCAGGGCTTATTTCTGGTTTAAGCTTTTTTCACATCTTTGTGGTGTTGCAAGTTTTGATCCATTCCCTGTTTTCAGAATAATGCTTCACCAACAACTATTTTGCAACTTGCTTACATGCGTCAGCATGTGATTAGAGTCACTATAGCAACTAAATTTTTTTTAACACTCTTCAATCACATAATGACACGTGTTTACAAGTTGCAAGAGAGTTGTACATCTAGCATTTTTATGTCGTTAACCCCTCTTTGAACACTTTTTTTTTTTTGTAAGTGCTTTCCCCTTTTTGGACAATTACATAATTTGGGACCCTGACCCCCTCTCTCCTCGTTCCTCTTCCGGGTGTGGAGAAAGGAAAGATGAGGCTTATATGAGTACTTCCTTTGTTTCATACAAGATATTCTAATTTTTTGGTCGGGTTTAATATTTTGGGTGGTGCAGGAGTTTCTTGCTTTGCCGAGGGCAGACGCGATCCATCTTCTTGCACAGTACAATGGAAATGCCGAGATGGTCATTCAGCAAATATTTGCGTAGACTTTAGGAGTGTAAAGCGTACTAAAGCTAAATATATTTGTTTATTTATTTATTTATTTATGGATATTATTTGATTCAACACGTGCCACACATTTCCATTTTTAAATGTAGTTGCAAGGTCAATCCTCGCATAATATAATATAATATAATATAACGTACGAATATGTCTGCTTCTTATTGCTCTTGTACATTTTACAATAATTCAAGTGGTTGATAGGAATATGGTTCTCTTTGCCTTTCGTCTTATCTTTTTAGCTTTCTGGCTCCTAAAGAATGGACCAAAGAGGTAATGTTATACTTCACACTTTTATTGTATTTTTGTCTCATTTTGCTGATCAATCAACACTGATGTAGGAAGATTAATGAGATCTCTATTTAAAAATAAAAAAAAATAAAAAAATAAAACACTGGGACATTAAAAGTGGGAAATAAAATTGGGAGTAAATCCTTCAAGGCTGGAAAGGAGTGCCTCTTATTTTAAATCGTTAACAGCTTCCACTCATTTTCGTCTTTTTATTCTTGCTTAATTAGCAATTAGAATAACAAATTATTCTGCACCACCATTGTACGTAAACAACAAATCGATTACAACTATATTTGTAGCATTCGTAGCATGGAGTTCAGTTCACCAGTTTGTGCCTTGGGCATGTGATAATCTCCAGCTTCGGAGTTTTCTTTCTTCTGAAAGTGATTGTGCAAACCTGCAAGCATTTGAAACGATGCTTAGTACATGGTTCGGCATCGTTTAGAAAAACTTAATTTTGAGTTCAATAGAGGGCAAGTGTTATAACCTTTGTAGTGCTTCCTCGTTGGTTCCACCATTTGGAATTGGTTCATAGATGCCAGTCTCCAAATGTACGCGCGCAACTGGTTTCTTTAGCAATTCCTCACCCACTTTCACTAGACCTTCCAAGTTCTCCGTCGTAGCCACATCAACAGAAGACAAATTACCTCGTAGCGTATCGTCCTGGTTTACCAATCAACTTCAAGCTTAACGTGGCAGTTCATAATTAATAAAAAAAAAAGTTAGACCTTTTGAACTTTAAATCGTTTTGATATGTCATCTTTAAATTTTATTTTCTTTCACTTTAGTACCCTGAACTTCTAACTTCTCTTACTTTACCCAATTCCGTCAACATTCACTGTTAAATCCTGTTAAAATTCTTAGAATATTCTTTATTTTTTTTAATATAAAATATATATATAAAATCTAAAATCATGGATTTTAGGAATTTTTGTACCCTTCTATTAGGTTTAACAGAAAATCCTAACGGAGGGGATATAAGTGAGAGAAGTCAGTAGAATAGAATAAAAAAAAAAAAAAAAAAAAAAGAGAGAGAAGTCAAAAGTTTAGGATATCAAAGTAAAAAAATAAAATTTAAAAAAAACATATCAAAATGGCCTAAAATTTGAGGGATCTAACTGAAGTTTCTCCTTAATAAAATGTTTAAACACTTTTACTTTAGTATCCCCGGCAATGTGTATTTATATATATAAATAATGTTATATGAACGAGTTCGTGAGACATAAAAGAATAGAGATGCTAACTTACATGAATACGTAGGTAGTTTTGTCGCGAACGAAGGGCTGCAAAAACCACACAGTTGTAGTAATCAACCAGATCCTTACTTGCTTCACTGTAGCAATCTACCAATGGAGTATGACTATCGCTATAGAACCAACTTATTGCCCCCCACTTTGACGCCATTTTAGCATTGTACTTTTCTCCACTCTTGTTTGAACCCGTTCCCACGGAGATCACCAGCAAACGGTCAAAGATTGGGAGGAAATCCGGATCCTTCTCCATATTATGTTTGGTCACTTCACTAATGGCGATCAGTGTCTTCACTCGTATAGCAGAAAAACCATGCATGATGATTGATGGTTAATTTTTAAGTTCTACAAGCCCTAGCTAGTAGCTTCTAGCGACTTTGTTAAAATAATAATATAAAAACAAGAGATGTGAGAAAAGTCTAAGCAAAGAAAGAGGAAGAGAATACAAAAATTTGTTCAGCCATAGAGGCATATATTAGATACTCATACGTACGTTTACAACTGGGAAGAGCCCTCTTGATAACACTTTTTAGGACAAATTTTTGCTTTTTAGTAAAAAAGCAAAAATATTAACAAACAACTCATTAACCAAAAAAACAAAAAACACCTCTTAAAAAGTTTTACGAAAGAAACCCTAATTTTTATTGAATGATGTTATTATACAATTGTATTAATTCCATATAATCAAAAGGTTAGAAAAGATAATAAAATTTTGATTACATAGAGACAACAACGATATATATACGTACGTACCAATAAGGAAAATATAGAAAATATCCTTTATATTCTAACATTGGATTTTTGTTAAAGAAGTTACGTACCGGATTATTCGCAGCCAGGCCACCATCAACAAGGTTAAAATCTTGCACGTTCCCATTTGTATCTTGGTTTCTAAAATAGTGGGCAGGAAAATAAGTCGGGGCCGCGGAGGTGCCAATACATATGTCTGATAGTGCAGCATCTAGGAGTGGATTGTTGATCACCTGCATGAAGAATTTCCATTCTATATATCAGGCTTCCGGCAAGCTAGCATGTGGAGGAAGAGAACTAGATTTCAATTTAAGTTCAAGTGCTTTTAGAGTTATGAAATTTGCAATTTTTGCTTATATATGCTAAATTCATGCATGAAGCATTGAAGCATTGAAGCTTATAATTATTTAACATGTGAATAAATTGCATTTATAAGGTAGAAGGGTGGAATTTCAAGCTCACTGTCTTTCATTCATTTCTCTTTTTAGATCATTCGGATGAATAATTTTGTTTTACTACGTCTACGTTCATTTATAAGAACCAACAACAACCTTATAAGAGGAAAAGATAGTAGGCTGAAGTTTCTTGATGTCAAAAGTCGGAATAACAACATTTGTCAAGGTTTGGTGCAACCTCGTGTCCCCTAATTTTTCTCTTACGAGCTTGTGAAGATACTTTCCATTATACTTGGGCCCTGTTAAAACTTTCATTATATTCACTTCCGACGCAAACATTCCCCTGCGTTTTAAGAAAAGCCAAGAGCAAAAAACAAAAAACAGCGTTAATACTTAAGATTTTACGTGAATTTTGGTTTAGCACCATGCGGGAAGATTTTACGTACGTACCTTGTCTGCGGGAAGATTTTGGGACAGTTTTCAAGGTAAAATGGCACTATATCTTTGGCAGCATATAAAGGGCGATTATTTTTATTGGGTGCTGTTAACATGGCTGCAATGAGCCCACCTGTACTTGTCCCAGAAATTACATCAAAGTAATCAGCAAGCCTCATCTCCTCGCCATCTAGTTTCTACGCCACCACAACATATATATATAGAACACTTGATCATTAGAACCGAATATATATATATATATATATATAATAAGCCTTAGCAAATATATATTACCTGAAGCTGAGACTCGAGTTTAGCAAGAATCACTCCGGGAAGGATTCCTCTAACACCTCCTCCATCAATGCTAAGAACTGTAATAAGATTTCCATATGCTGGTGGTTGAAGTGTACTAATTTGGCTTTGCTGATCCATTAGTAATTTGTTCAAGTACTACTAGTTTGGGACAAAAAGTTGCTAGCTAGAAAAGAAGTAGCTACGGCATGAAGAAGTAGCTAGGCCTATGTATATATAATAACTTTAATAAGTGAAAAATGTTTAGCCCGTTTCATTGGCAAACGACTTTTGAAATGGTTGCACTGTGCTAATCGAGACTTCTGACTGCTGTGATAATTAATGCAATTTCTTGTAACTTTGCGTGTGTGTCTTCAATCCCCCCCCACCCCTCTGTGGTTTGTTCATTCAAAGTTCAAACTACATCTTTCCACGCCTCTCGGGAGAAGAGAGAGAGAGAGAGACTGGGCCGCTGCACTTGAAGCTGTGGCCCCGGATGGGGTCCAATCTGACCTAATATGGGTTTACTCCCATTAAATTAGTGTGCCTCTGGGGCCCTTGTTTTATTTATTTTTTCAATTCTATTTGGTAAAGCTTGGACTTTTTATTTTAATTCCAAACTGATTGCACTGTCAAATTGAGTGGACATACCAACAAAGCGAGTAGCTAGGGATAGTTGTAAGTTTGCTAAAAATTTATTAAAGGGAGAATTATTAATTTGATGCTTAAGCTAATAAATAAAATTATCTAACGCTTAAAAGAAGTGTTTTGTCATATTGAGTTTGGGTGGGTGTAAGGTTCTTGGTGTACTACATTGTCTTATGTAGAGCGTTTACTATGGTTAATGACCTTAACCGTATTCGATCTGCATCTGAAATTACGGCGTAGTGTCAAATTGAAATCGTAGAGTAATTAATCTCGACATCTTTTAATTAAGTAATCATTAAGCTAACACGGTTGATCGAGCTATTTGAATTTTTTCTTGTGATCGAATAATCCTATCTTATCATATGTTTTCTGTTCTATTCTCTTGCTTTTTGGCTTTCACAGTTTAGTTTATGCTTTTTTTTTTTTCTTTTTATTAAATCAAATGAGGAAAGGGTTATAAGGGACAGTTTAGTCTATGCTTGTTATTCATGATTCGGATTCTAGACTCTCAGGTGTACTCGTCTAACCTAAATTGACGGTATATATTTGGTTTATCTATGTTTATGATTGATGTGAATGAATTTTTAAGAGCAATTTATATAGCTTTTAATTATTTTCGCATTACAATAAATTTGAAAATAAATACATGGATATAAATAGTCCATTTATTTGTGTGGGATCAGATTTTTTTGTGGGGTCTAACCCTACATAAATAAATAAATACATAGATATATATAGTTCCTTTATTTGTGTGTACTGCATGTTTATATAAAATAAAAGTAGATAAGTCTTAAACTTAATTTCAAACTAAGTCATAAGCCATAACTATATGAGAATTACTATTCAGCATTCTCAAATCTCAATTTCTCAGTATTCTTTTGTTATTTTGTTTTTAGTTAGTTATATATATATATATATATATTATATATATATATATAATATAATATATATATATATATATATATATATATAAGTATATATAATAAATAAATAAATAAATAGAAAGTCGACATGATTGTTCCATGTAGAAAAAAATGTTGGGAGATGGAGAGTTGAGGATGTCAAATATCATTTCTCTAACTATACACAAAAGTTGCATGTTTATAAATTATCTTTAAGAAAAACTTACCTTATAATTAAATACAAAAATTTTCTAGTTTGCTATAGGCATGTACAACAGTAGAAAGCTAAATCATCTAGGGGTCAAAATTAAGGTCATCATTGTTCGGGCCATAGAATAAAAATAATATTTTTATAGAATTTTAAAACTTTTTAGGGTTGCCAAACATCCTTAACTATTATGGTAGTTCCCCCCATGGAAACATGCAACCACTGGTCACAAAATTTCAACAAAGGCTTAGTATTCACCACATTCCTTAATTAAACTCACACTGCATTTTTTAATCACAATAATTTGATCAATAAATACTTTTATCATCATTAGTAAGTAAAATTAAAAACAATCGAGCAACTTAAAATTAAATAAGCTAGCTGTGATTAATTTTATATATCTTTTCCTCTTGTACAATAAAATATTAAGAATAGTTTTTTTTTTTTTTTTCTATTCTGAAATATTAAGAATAGGTTGAGTGAGATAATCGAAAACATGGACACTTTACTAATTCTCCCTGCCACGTACGTCTTCCATTTTTTATCCAAATAAAGAGGAACATTTCAAATCCTAAAAGGCTAAAACACTCCCTCTCTCTCTCTCTCTCTCTCTCTCTCTCTGTTCTCTTGCTTGTGTCCCTGGGTGAGAAAGAGGCGGTGCCAGCTTCTTGCATGCCTAACGTTAGACGTGTCAAGCACGTTCGTGAAGCACGAGTACAATAAAATATTAATGCTACCGCATCAAATGTAACCTAGAATCTAGATGAGTTGTAACCAAATGCTTATAAGAATTATTATTATATACTTTTTATTAGTATTAAATGTAACCTAGCTGATGCAGTACTAAATCCTCATAAGAATCATGATCATATGCATTATTCAGTATCCACTTTATACTATACTTTTATTATTATTATTTTAACAATTTTTTTTAAAAAAAAAAAAAAAAATTGGGTTGGAAATTTTTTTTCCAATCTAACCTATTAAATAAACACATATCTAAAATACATATGATTCGAACATGTAAAAATTCATGTGAGAATCAAATAATTTTAAACATACATTAGTTTAATATGTATATATACTGAATTGAATAAAAATTTTCTAACTCAGTTTAAAAGAATATTTTGTCCTTTTCGTGCTAGGACTTGAGCACCGAGATTATGATCATTTGGGAGTTCTTTACAAAAAGGGAAGCTGAAGTTTTGAAAGAATTGGCTTATAATGCATGGCATTTTACTTTGATAAGCATGTACATTTTGCAAATTATTATTATAATTTTTTTACAAACTGATATAACAGCCACATGACACTACTACGTAGTTGGACAAAGATCCTTTTCATTTTCACTTCAAATGGAAATGAGCTATTTCATAGACTATTTTATTTTGTTTCATTTAGTGGTGTACATGATGCTCTAAGCCTGCTACTTTATTAAAAAAAAAAATGATGTTGCAACATATTTACCACGTGATATTATGTACATCATTAAATCTATAAAATAAGAAATAGACCATGAAATAGCTCATCTCCATTTCAAATGGAAACGAATAAGAGCTTATTCATACATCAGTCACAATTAAATTTAATTGTTTAGGGAATGACGTGACAAATACTACATAAAATTACAAATTGACATACCAATTCGCGTGACACTACCACATCAACTGCAATTAAATTTAATAGATTAATAGCTAACGTGGTAAGTAACATGTACAGTACTACCACATCAGTTTGTAAGGGACTTAATAGTAAAAATTATAATACCTCTAACATCATTATGTCACAATAACCACCCCATTTCTTAATTCTTCCCTAGAATCCCTACCGTTTGTGAGTAAATTTGCACATGAAAAGTGAAGCAATACCCTTTCAATTCATAACATTGTTAATAGGCCTGTTGGTAAAGTTTTGAGAAATGTATTAAAATTGAAAATTGATTTGCTCGGGCTACATTTGAAAAAGTGTGAAAATTGGTTTGGAACAGTTTGGAAGAGTGTTTTTAATTTAAGAATATTTTTATAAAATAAAAGAAAAATATTTAAAAACAAACAAAAAGAGTTCCACCATGGTGGTGGTAGCACCACCTCTTCTTTTTTTTTTTTGGTTTCAACATTTTTTAAATTCTTTTGTATTTTAGGTTTGAGAATAGTCTTATTGTTTGTTTGAAAAAGTAGCTTCGTGATCATGATGAGCACCACATCTAAAATTTTGTTTCATTAACTATATATATATATATNGCAACTTACAAGGGAGGCTAATTTTGCTCAAAAAACAAATGTTGATTTTTATGCTTTACAAAAATATTTCAATGCACTGCTTTGAAACAATACGGAAGTGGAAAGCAGCAACAATTCTCTAGCTTTGACATATTAAATAAAATAGAATGGAGAGTAAAATAGAATGGAGAGTAGGGGTGTGCAAGTTCACCGCGTACCGCGTACCGACCGAGTTTCGACCGTCTTCGACCGCCTACCGCCCACTAGCGGTCGGTAGGCGGAAGAAAAAAATTTCTTCCGACATTTGTCGGTCGGTAGGCGAAAATGGTTTTGTACCGACCGCCTACTGACTTTAACCGACTTTAACCGACATTCACATTCTTATAATCAATATAATTGGAAATGAAAAAAATTCACATTTTGATAAATCTAATCATATTGTGCCACATCACTTTGTAAGAGTTTTTTTGTAAAATTTTTTTAAAGTATTTTATGATGTCACTATGAGAATGTAAATGACCGACCAAATAGGTTTGTGAATGTTGATTATGAGAATGTAAATTTGAAACAGGTTTTTATATTATTGGGTCATATTATATTTTGAAAATATCCATAATTTTTGAAAATGACCATATTAGAAACCCTATTTTTTGACCCAAAAAATGAATAGGCTGCAAGGCCATAACCTAAAAATTGGCCCAAAAAGTGCATGGGCCACCCCAGCCGAACCAGAAACTTGACCCGATTTAACCGACATTTCCGACCGTCATTACCAACAAAAGTCGGTAATGTCGATAGGCGAAACAAGCCCACATGCGTAAAGTGGTACAATTCCGACTTTATCGACCTGTGATTTGGCGAAAGGCGAAAATGCTATTTTTTCGACACCGACTTAACCGACGAACACCCTAATGGAGAGGTCCCGGCCAGACTCCTACATCATTATATTTGAGTTGTCAACAAATTTCTAGCTACAATGTGTTTCTTATTATGTTTACGTACAAAAAGATCTAGTTGAACATAAAATTATAGAATTTTTCTAATTAATATTAGTCAATCATCTAATTCAATATCTTAAGCTAAGAAACTCTTCTTTCAGCCTTTTTTTATCTTCTTATCTATTCATTTTTTTTTTTTTAAATAAATATTTTTAGCAGCTTAGACTATTTTTGTTAATAAAAATAATCCAAGATGGCAATCGTCGTTCCCCGCACAAGGAGTATGAAATGCTATAGAACTGCCTAGATCGAGGATTATGACAACCTCCAATAAAGGAGAAATGTTACATATTATATCTTCATCTTACTTTTATTTTATTAGGTTATGTGGCTGTGTCTATTAGTTAAGGAAAAAAAAAAAAATCTAACTGCCATATCGGCCCATTCAGATGGGAGAGTACGTAGTATGTAATATTATTCGGGATAAAATAATTTTTTTAGTTAGGCTTTTTCTTGTTAAAATATTTATTAAATAATTAAATTTAACATTTTTTTTAATCAATTTTTGAAATAACTAATTATTTAAAATGGTATCAAAGTAAAAGTTTTAATTCGAATTTTGTTTTTGTCATTCATGTATTTTTTTAATTAAATATTTTACGTGTTAGGCTTTACTTATTAAGTGAAACTTTAAATTGAGTGTGTTAAAATATTAATTACATAACTAAATTTACTATTTTATATTAGTTTAAATTTTTGGAATAATTTGTGACATTATACAACCCCAAATTTCAATACTACAACTAGCTCAAAAATTACTATTTTCTTCCACTCAAAAATAATAATGCACACTCTAATTGCTTCAAATTGGTCTTATTTAATAATAAAAGTTAAATTTGAGATTAGGAGTTAAAACAAAAACTTCAATCTCAACATACAAGTTTTCTTTTACCTTCTTTTTTTTTTTAAAAAAAAAAAGTAAAATCTCTTTTTTGCGTTTTTGGTCAGTTAGCAAATCCGGTAATCCACATTCCACAGGATGGGCAAATGGCTAAGCGTGTGACCCGAACTGCGAAGCCGATGACAAGAAAAGCCCAAACTTGACATTTATTGGATACATAAATCTAATATATTTATTCAAAAAGGCCCATTTGGGTGTCTCGTAGAAACGGAAGGCAACAACAATGTCCAGTATACAACTGGATCACAAAGCCCATCGAAATGACCAAATAGTTATATATATATCGGGAAAATATTCCAAAATCTGTGTTTTTTTTTTAAAAAAAAAAAATTAGTCTCAGTTTTTAATTTGGTTAATTTAATAGCCGAGTTGTGAAGATTTTAAGTCTAGAATTTCTTCCATTTTTTCCTCATTTTCCCTCCCAACTAAATAGAGTAGAGATAGTGGCGGATGCCTATCGCCTGTCTCTCGTGAAAAAAATTAAAAATTAAAAATTTTAAAAAAAAAAAATTTATTAAAAAATAGGCTTAAAATTATTTAATTTTTTACTTTTATTTTTCTATCTTAAGGTTATGAAATGGGGATTGAAATAAGCCTGAATCTTTGATTTTGAATTCAAAAAAAAAATTATTTTAATGAAAAAAAGTATGCTTTTTTTTTTGAATTTTTTTTATTGAAACGGACGCTAGACGGACGCCTAGCACGGCTCAACTAAATAACAAAAAGAACATGAAAATACTATTACATTATTCTCATTAAAAAAACACTAAAAATATTAAAAAAATAATAATAAATGGGTTGGCCGTGAGCTACACCTCTATTGTGGTAGCCGCGACCCACCTCCTCTAACTAGGGTGGTTGGCCTAGTCCCTTGAAAGTTTGCTAGCTTTTGCCTTGTGTTGGTTATTGTTGCAAGAGGCCACATGGAAGCTTCTGCTGATCTTAATGGATGCTGTTGGATGCCTGAAGGCAGTAGCCACGTGGTGCTACTGCCCTGCCCAAGTGATATGTTGATGATGTGGGAAAATCATTGCCCCACATGCATATTGGCTTGCTGTTGCATAGTTGTGTGTTGTGCTCAGTGGGCTGCCTAGGCGCTGCTTGGCGAGTGGCTAGGGCCATCACGATTTGGTTTTGAAAGTGAAAAAATTGGGGTCGTGATAGTTGGTATCATAGTCAGGTTTCGATATATAATAATCTTTTCATGTTATTTTTTTGGTATAAGTACACTTACTACTCTTAAATTATTACTACATTGTCAATGTACTCTTCAAATTACCAATTATGTCAATGTCCTCTCCAATGATAAAAAAATCATTCACAATTTTTTTTTAAAAAAAAAAAATTAAAATTAGACAAAAAAATTATTTAAAAAAAAAAAAAACCAAGGGGGTGGCTCCAATGATTTTTTTTTTAATTTTTTTTTTTATAGAAAAATGTCCCCCCTAAATAACACTTACTTTAATTTTAATTAATTTTTTTAAAAATAATTTTAATTTTTTTTTTAGTTTTAATTTATTTATTTTCAAACTATAAAGGAAATTTTTTGGTCCCTTAATAATAAAAAAATTTTATGATCATTTTTATCTTTTCGTTGTTCTTATGGGACATAGACATTTTTTGTAGTTTATAAGAGATATTGATACATTAATAATAGAGTGATAGTTTGAGAGAGGGGCGTATATGTACTTTTTTATTTTTTTTAAGTTTTAAACTTGATAAAAAATAGAATGAAGTCTTATATTTAAAATCTTCGTATTAAATTTACTCAGCTTGCAATTAATATACTTGTATACTTGTAGTGCAACAAGATTGGTTGATTTAAAATAAGAAATTATTAAGTTCATACCTTTGTTTTAAATGTATACTTAAAATATTATTTGAGCATTTATTTATGGACAAAATTTTCTTTTAAATTAGGTTAGAGGAATTATATTGACACGTGTTTAAAAATGCATGTGTTTTTACAAGTTACATGTCAGTTTAATAAGCTGAATATGGGCAAATTTTTCCAACTCAATTCAAAAAAAAAAACTTAAAAAAATGTTTCCCCTTTCTTTAGCTTTTCTCACCGAATAAAATCTCTTGAGTTTTCAGGTACGTAGTTTATAATGCAAGCGAAAGCTAAAGAACTGCCCAGACAAAATCTCCAACAATACATATTAAAATGATTTATGATTATTAGATTGTGAACAAACGTGGGTACCACAAACCATTCAGCGTGGGATTCACGTCTCCTTACGACCGATATCCATTTTTAATGGGTTTTTTTTTCTTTTTGTTATGGGCTTGTCCGAAGTTTGGATGAAACTTCGACTTGAAGAATCGTTAAGCCAGAAACTAGTTGTTGAGTCTTGGGTGGAGGAGAAATAATTGTGGGGTTCTTTTATTAATTTATGTAGACAATTACTCATTACTGTTATATAAACTATCTCGTTTTTTTTTTCATCAAATTTTCACAAGGGTTATGGTGTCATTTTTTGTACTGATGATAACAATGTATCTCGGCACCAATTTGTCACACTTTTTTTTTTTTTTTGTAATACATCATTCATTCATTCATTCAAAGGAGAAGGGTTTACAATTTTTCACACTTGAAACTATAGCTATTGGGATGTTGGAAGTGACAATTTATCTGTTTAATAGAAGTATTGTTAAGTGTTAAAATCTTCTAAAAATGACACTCCAATTCACATTTCTCTAAAAACAATCATTTTTTTTTTTTGAATTGATGTCGTTTTATCTACTAAACATTAACTAGAAGAGCTTGTCTTGTCTCCCCCTCCCACTTCCCCTGTGAGTTTTTTTCCTTCACCTTCCTCTTCATTTTCCTTGTTGAGACACGTCCAGAGTGGAGGGAGGAGCTCTTCTCTCCTCCTTTTTCTCTCTCTTTTCCTTTTCTTTTGTACGCAACTTGGAAGTTAAATTTACCACATTTTGCTCATATGCACCGCCCACGCGCGATATTATCTTCATCTCCAATCTTCTCCGCTCTCATCCACAGTCTCTGCCACGCGCCACTGCCTCTCCCACTCCTTTTTGGTACACACGCATGGTCTTCAGCTTCTCCATTTCTCCTACATTAGATCTCCATAGTTGGTACCATGTTTTTGCCTACGAAGAACTCCAAATCTAGTTGTAGATCTTTTTGAGGTATTCACCGAGCCTTCTTTGCAGGGTATCCCTTTTATGGAATACTAAGATGATACCTTTTGACAAAGGCTTCGATTCAATCACTAATAGTGCCCCTCTTTTCGATATGGTTCTTATTTCAATGTGTAACGCAGTGGACTTTAAAGCTGTCCGACTTTGGTTCGCCTTTCCAAACTACCTTTACTACGGCCAAATTTTTATGTGTTTATATCAATAATCTATTGGGTCAAACTATTCATTTGGTCAATTCCCTTTTGTTTTAGGTTTTAATGCACTATTTTGGTTGTATTAGGGGTTATTGTTGGGTTGTCCATATCTTTTTATGTGCTTTTATTTGTTGTAATTTTCTCCCTCTCATTTTTCCCTGATTTGCTTAGAAAAAATAAATCTACTAAAAATTAAAACACTCCGATTAATAAGTATTATAATAATAATTAAATTTATTTATTTTCATTGATTTAAACTTTTGAGAACAAATGTTAATTTATCATAATATTAAAATAGTTAACATTAAGACGAATGTCTCCATATTCTTATAAACCTGACGTACCATTCTATATTATACCTCTTATTGAAGTTAAATATTTCACGTATAATATCCTTTTTAGTTTAGAAAAAATATGAACTCATGCACAAGGAAATGTTACGAAAAGTTAATCAATGTATTCCATTAGTGTAACTAGTTTTCAGTTATCAAAAACAAAAAATAAAAGAAAAATGGCATGAACATAATCAATTTGTCCATCGATTCAAAGGCACAAATTCCTTTCTAGAAAAAGTAACACGGTGTGCTACTTATTGCCAATGATGGACTCACCAAAGCCTGAAATGATTCCATTTGAATTTTCTTTTTAATATAAAGAATAACAATATTAATATCTCAGTGATCTATTTGTTTCGGAAGAAATTTCCCATGTGCATATCCTATTCCACAGTTTAAAATCAATTTTATCGAGTGAAAATATGTGTTCTTATTAACATAATTATATGTCCTGTTTATGTAATATCGGATTTGAATTCCCGACAATTTCTTCTTAAAAGATAAAAGATTTAGAAAATTTGTATATAGAATAATGACTTTTTTTTTTTGTTTAATCTAAAATAACACCCTTCTCAAATTAGGAGTAATGTTCAAACAACAGGACTCCTTTTGCCATCCCTATTCTAAAAGGAGGAACCGATTAATAATGTGTCACACGATTAAAATCTTTTTCAATTATAATTTGAATAGTATATATAAGACAGTTCATAAGAAATTGATATACTCAAATAAATAACCGAACAATTTAAAATTCATTTAAATAAAGAATAAATAAGCCATATACGAGCTCTCTCGCGTATACTCTACTTAAATTGCTCAAATTGATTGGAAATTTCAATCCAATGTCACAGCCATGACTAGAGGCATTTAAATTCAATTTGAAATTTATTTGTTGATTAAAAACCCTAAAGGCTGCATGCTGCAGGCGAGATGGGTCGACTCAAGTACCGAGTTTGAGCAAGTTGAGGCATGAGGGGCACGTTTTAACCGGAATTTGGGTCATTTTCAGGTAGGGTCACATCCCAACCTAAATAGTCGCGACGTGGGCTATTTCAACTTTGTAGCTTTATGTTAGCATAGTTTTCCTTATATTTCTTTAAATTTACGCAATTAAATTATTTTTGTTTTTTTTATTTAAATAAACTAGACAGTAAATTTCATTCTCATTTTTTTTATACAATTTAAATATTATTTCAAGTAAATATTATAAGAAATATAAGGTCATTTAAATATAATTTTTTAAATAAATAATGAAGGAAAGAGAGAGTAAAAATATGAAAAAAAAAATTTTAATATTAAAATAATGTTAAAAGAAAATAGAAGCGATACCATAGATTTAGGGAGATTTGGCTTGGATGCTGGTACAATACCCAAGTTAGATCCGATTTAGGGTATCACTCTTGATTCTTTTGGTTTAGGGAATATTAAGGGGATAAGAATTTTTTACAATTTTTTTGAAATGATAGTAGATTCTTAAATTATGTGAATTTCTGCTTTTTTTTTTCTTTGCATAGAACAACGTAAAAAAATGCTATCTATTAAAAATGTATCATGTTACTAATGACAATTGAATATTTTTTCATAAAATTTTTGCGATTTATATCGTAAAAAAGCTTTGAGTCACAAATTGTCTTTTACTTTATTGAAGAAAAAGCCTTTTGAATTTGTTTTGCTATCTAGAAAACATGCCACATTTTTAATATATAGCATTTTTTAAGCCGTTTAATGTAAGAAATGACTTAAATTTATATAATTTCAGAATCTACAATTTTTAAAAAAACTGTAGTAAATCCTGATCCCACCAAGAGAGTCTGTTTCATAAGATTTTTTTAATTAATTTTTTCCTATATTTAGAGAAAATAATAAAATTTAAGAAAGCTGTCACTAGTACTTTTATATGAAATTTGGCCTTATGCTTTATAGCCTTATGTTAAAGAAATTATACCAGTTTTTTTTTTTAAAAAAAAAAAAAAAAATTACACCAACATGTCATAAGTTTCCAGTTTCGGTACCTTTTTTTTTTTTCCTTTTTTCTTTGAAAAGAGGTTTGTTGTTGGATGGCCCACCATTCTTGAATTTTTGCTCATTTGTTTCATTTTCTTTAAATATGATGCCATCGGTTACCCTTTTCATTTTTTTTTTTTTTAAATGTCATCTGTCTAATCTCTTCCTACGTTGATATGGGGAAATATGTCATGCTCTAAACTTCTTTCTATTCGCTCATGCTATGGCTTATTTAAATCCTGCTCTATTCTAGCATTGGTTAGTAAAGCCGTAAAGGGCGGCCTTTGGCCCGATTGGACCAAATAAATTTAATTTACAGCATTTGCTAAGTTTTTTTATTATTTAGTATACAAGTTTGAATTGGCAATTAAAGCCTTCTTCTATTTCCTTGTATTTTACTCTTTCAAACAAAAGTTTGAATTTTCGTTGAGTCGTTGATTTCAGTGTCAGTCATCTGGTGTCATCGATTACATTTGAAAAGTGTCGGTCTTCCCATGAAAGTCCATGGACCACGGCATGTGCACCGTCATGACGTGTGATAGTGTGACCTATAAGCTTTTGGAATCTTCTATACTTGGATTAATGACCCAATAATCAATTATTAAAAACAAATTATTTACTTAATAATTGGACGGTAGGGTGACCTATGAACCTATTTGAAATTATCGTAAAACTTAAAGAATTAATTGTCAAAATTGAAAATTTATAAATTAAATTGAAGTCGCAATAAAAACTAATGACTAAATTTGAGTTTTTCCCAACCTTTAATTAAAAATCGATGTAATAGTTGATTATTTGTGAAATTATTAATAATATATGGTTGACAATTCATTTAATCAATTATGAACAACCACTTTAATTTGTAAAGGATTTTGGAGTAAAAAGTGTAATACCTTCGGCAACATTTTCTTATTTAATAATAGATACATTTTCCTATTATTTTATTCGTCATTAGTTTGCATTAAAAAGTTGTCATGTTAGCATCAACTCTGCAAAGCATATAATTGCATTGTTTTCTTTTGAGTTTTGATTAGTGTTGGCTCTTCGATTATTTGTCATATTATTAATTTTACTGTTCATTCTAATTTTTGAATTGAATTGCGTTTAGGGTTTACAAATAGAATATCATTCCAACACCTTATTGACAACCAAACAAGCAATAGAATCGTGTCAACCACTAACTAAATCTGGATTTTGTAACTTATTTTGAATTAAATTAAAAAATGGTCCATCTGATTTTTATACTTATTAAAATACCTTTTTAGGTTTTAGAAATTACAAATGCTAAATACTTCACTTTTATGTTTATGTGGCCCTGGTTTTGTTTTGTTTTTTTAACAACGCTTGATGGATATTGTTACATTAATCTAATAAAATGAAAGTATAATATGCAACATTTTTTTTTTTAATTTTTTTTTTATAAAAGTGTGGTAAAATTGATAATTGAATTTTTTGAGTATGTAAGAATTGTACTTTCATCTACCTATTGTTAGGTAGAAAAAATAAAAACCAAAACAAGTTGTGGGGTTCCTCATGACCTTACCCTCACACCTATGGAGGTGGTTCATAGGAAACCCTTACCTTGTGGAGGTGGTTGTGGAGGCAAGGGATCCCTAGCTAGGAGATGCTTCATAAGAAACCCTCACCTTGTGGAGGTGGTTGCGGGGCAGGGGAACCCTAGCTTGGAGATGCTTCATAAGAAACCTCCACCTTGTGGAGGTAGTTGTGGGGGCAGGAGAACCCTAACTTGACAACATATAGTAGAAATCACCAATCTTATAAGAGTAGTACAACATACCACAAATATTCCACACATAATATCTTACAAAGTTGATATGATAAGGTTTAAGAGGCTTTGATTTTTTTTTTTTTCAATAAAGGTTGATTCAATGGTTATTAAATTTCGCCATATTAGTTTTATGAGATTTTTTTTTTTCTAAAATGGTTATTAGCTTTATGAAATATTTATGTGGTATGTAACAATATTACTCATCTTATAAATTCAAAAATTTCAAAAACTAATTTGATCACTTTCTAAAACTAAAAAATTATTTTGATAACCATGAAAACAACATAGACAAATTTTGGATTTAATCCATTTATTTTTGCTATTCCTATGTTTTTATAAATTTTAAAGTTTACCGAAGAGAAAAAAAAAAAAAGTTTTTAAAAAAGGTTGTGCAGTTCTACTTATCTACATTCTTCCATTAGTTAATCTTATCATTCTGTTGTTTAAGATATTCCATCGTAATCAAAGAAAAGTCAAAGTCATTGGTGAGCAGCGCGTAGAGAAGCTCTTTTCCTCGTAACGCGCCTCAAACTCTCTGTTCTCGATGTTTCCCATTGTTGGACTTTTGTTTTTGTTTTATTTTTATTTTTTAACGAACCAATGTTTGGTCTATTTTGAAGTTTAGATTACGGCATCTATGTGCGCGACAAATGGGGTTTAGAATAGTATATGTGCATTTCACAAATTCACATAGCAAGAAGTCACAACTTGGCACGAAGTAGCAGAAAAAAAGAGACCAACATGGAGAACCTCACTGTTGGCCCTGAGGAGGGCCTTTAATGGCTTTGCTTTTCACGAGGCAAAAGTTAGCTCCGCTCCAAAACGAGTTAGCAGTGGTAGTACATTTCTCCCTGGCCTCTATCTCAGTGTCTCTTTCTCTCTCTGTTCCTCTCTCTTTCAACATGTTTAAAGGACTTGGCTGTGAGTAGAAGATGAGCAGTACAGTCTGAGCTCTGCCTTTTGCCCTGAATACCCTCTTTCACCGTCTTCACTTGAGATAGCCATGGTAGAGGCAATCTGTTTCTTCAATAAGGTACCCTTGACTCCTCCTTTCTTAATTATTGTTATTATTATCTGTTCCTCACTTTACTTTTCAAAATTGACCTTTTTGTTTGAAATAAATGAGTGGGGTTTTGTTTTTTTTTTGGGAGAAATACTGTTGTTTTGATTTATGGGTATGAACATTTCCAGGTGGTCTTGAAGGATAATGGTGTTCATTTTCTCGTTCCCTCTCCGTCTTCTTGACTGTTCTTCTATTTTATTTTTTCTTCTTCATCTTCCAGTTGAATCGTACTTAAGAAAATAAGTAACTTTATTTCAGTTCTATGAGTTATAGGTATGTACGGAAAATTGTAGATGGGTTGGAAGAAAAATGCTTTGGTAATTGCTTTGCAAGTTCTGATCTGGGTTTCGGATGCATTAAAACTTATCTATATTCAGAGATTTTGGGCTTATTAATTATCTCCACATATAAAACCTACCTTATATCAGTATTTCCGGCAAGTGACACTTCCTCTGGAGCTGATTCAGCTGGAATCCAGTGGTTTTGTGATTTATGTGCTTTGTGAATTTGAAAACTTTACCCGCTAGTTTGAAATTTTTTAACTATTTAACGTAAATCAAGTTGTATAGATGTTACACCCTTTCTTTTAATCTACCATTAAATTCTTTTTTAACATAATTTTTTATTTTTTTTCCTTTTCTGTGTGGGTCACAGGATCCTCTCTTATTAAAGGCTTCTAAGAAATCTCCATTGTTATCAAGGATGGTAATCTTAGTGTTTGCAATGGTCTGTGGCGTTTATATCTACTCAGTATGTCTAAAGCAGATAAGCACCTACACCAAGACTAAAATTCTGAACATCCAAGTCATTGAAAATCCTTGCCATGTTAACGCCATCGAGCTATCCGAAATTCCTTATGTTCATTACCCAAAACCTGAAACTTTTAGCAGGTAATTGAGAATTTCTTCCGAAATATTATATTGGGGGTTCATTCAGATCTGCTAATTTCTGTTTTTATAATTGTAACCAGGGCTGAGTGTGAACATAATCCTGTACAGTTCTTTGCCATCTTATCGATGCAGAGATCAGGAAGTGGGTGGTTTGAAACCCTATTAAATAGTCATGTTAATGTAAGCTCCAATGGGGAGATATTCTCTGTTAAGGATAGGAGGAAAAATATTTCTTCAGTTGTACAGACTCTAGATAAAGTTTACAACTTGGATTGGTTCACTAGTGCTTCCAAAAATCAATGCTCTGCAGCAGTTGGCTTCAAGTGGATGCTTAATCAGGTAATGATGTGTTTGAATTCAGGCCAATAAATGGTCCCCCTTTGAGTAAATTCTCTGCTAGGTGGTAGTTAACAATTTTTTTCTTGCTAGTCACTATTATATTAGCTGGAGGTAGTCATTGTCATTGATCTGAACATCAGAACAGCTGCTGCATTTCTCATGTCTGACCTATTTGTTGATTTTTATGCAGTTTCTCTTCAGTTAATGATGTGTTCTCTAATGTTAATGTTGTTTTGTGTCTGTTTAGTTTTTGGACTTGAAGTAAGCTAATAATTAATATCAAGGAAATCAACAACTATCCCAAGACTTTTCAAGGCAAAGCCATTTTTCATTCCAACACTTCTGATTAACTATTTATCTAATCTCAAAATTCCCATTCATGTAACTGTCTGATTGGCTTTATATCTGTAATGCAAACACACCAATTTAGTGTTATTAGTTGCAATTGCCCTCCTCTAAACTGCCCCCAGATTTTGTTTTTGTACAAGATTTAAACCTAAGACTTGTGCCATCCAAACCCACCAATTTACCACCTTATTTATAGCCCAGGGGCATAATTTTGGGAATTATATAATTGCACAAAGTTTGTAGCGGGGAATCTTTGGATTCTCTAATGACTCATATGGGTTTCATTGGTTGCCGCAAGGTTAGGTGTAGCATATTGTTTGAACTATTCAATGAAACAGATTTTGTGGTCATGATTTTCTTTGAAAATATTGTATTAATATGTTTCGTTTAAATTTTGAATATAGATTGCAGATATATCATTGGATTGGTGAAATCTCTTCGAGTAGTATGAAGTAGAATTCTCACATCTGTTTTATTTTACACAAACTTGCTAAATTTGGTTTATTGAGATGCTTGTGCAGTTTGTGGGATTCAGCTTCTAGTCAATTTTTTTTTTTTTTAAATTTATTTTTTGCCCCAAAATTCACTCTCTTGAGAGCTAAGACCAACTGGGAAGGTTATGGATGGAAGGGTTCAGGTCTGTAGGTCAGATTATAATAGAGCAATTGGCACAAAGAGCTTTAGTTTGAAGGTGGCAGTGTGGTTCTTCCAATCTTCAGCTCAGAAGACGTTACTCATAGCTAGATCTCTAATGTGCACTTCTAAAGTCTTTTGAGAGATATGTAGAGTCATATATGCTATTTTGTGGGAGACTGGAGTATATAGAACTTAGATGCAGCATTGCTTTAGAAGAACTAGTGAAATTGGGCATGCATATGGCATGGAAAAAAAAATGAAGCAACTCAAATGTGGCTATTAATTTGGTTGTAGTGCCTTACAAAGCACAAAAAGAAGATCAAACTATCTTTACTCTTTCCTAGTGTAATCATTCGTGGCAGTGCCTTTCTAAAAGCACAAATCAGAAGATCGAAATATCTTTATTGTCCTTAAATGTAAGTTTTTGCCAGTCCATGTTTAATGGGGTTAACAATGATTATCGTACTCCAAAATTCAGTTATCACCTCATGGTTTGAAGTAACTTATGATTTCTTAATTACACATAACAGTACTCTTACCTGGGTAACCATAGATTTTGCTAATGGTTTTATTGATGTGCTTGAATAATTTTATTATAATATTTTTTTCCAATACATTTTCTGTTTCATTTTGTATGGAACTACAGAGATAAGGTTGTATTACTGTGAGTGAGTGGAAGTTGTTTGCCCCCAAAAAATACTTTAGAAATTAAATAAGGATATACAGCATCCTTGGAAGCTGTTGAGTAGTGTTATCCTTCACACGGAAAATTTGTAGTGTTATATTCTAGGATGTTTTTTATTGACCCACTTTTCCTTGAACATATATATTGAACAAATTAGCAGTAGATGGAGTAGTTCAACAAGTGAATCTTTTCTATATCTATATCATCTGGGCTTTTTGCAATTCTGACTAAGGTAATATGTTGAGGATATGAAGTAAATCCCCTCATATGTGAATGCCTAGTTTCATGTTTTTATATTTGTTTTCATTGTGACTCTGGTGGAGAGCCAACATTTCGCTGCATCGTTCATGCAGGGATTGATGGAGCACCATAAAGAAATAGCAGAGTACTTCAATCATAACGGTGTTTCTGCAATATTTCTCTTCCGAAGAAATTTATTGCGTCGGATGGTTTCAATGCTTGCAAATTCCTATGATAGATATGCTAAGCAATTGAATGGAACTCACAAGTCACATGTACATACACACGAAGAGGTCTCTATCTCTGTCTGTCTCTCTCTCTCTCTCTCTCTCTCATACATACACATGCTTGAACTTGAGCTCACTGGCTGTTGCTTAATGTAGGCTAATATACTCTCAGAGTACAAGCCTTTGATAAACTCCAGCTCATTGATCAAGGATCTCAAGGATATGGAGGTCACTACAGCCCAGGTTTTGGAATACTTCAATAGCACTCGGCACATCATTCTGTACTATGAGGATCTTATGATTAACCGCACTGTAAGGACTTACTCATGAATTTACTTATGAAGACATCTGTGTAATTATGCCTCTTTTCGGTGGTACTAAATCTCCATGTTTCCTGCAGAAACTAAAAGATGTTCAGGAGTTTCTAAAGCTTCCACAGATGGAATTGACAAGCCGTCAAATTAAAATACACAAAGGGCCGCTGTCGGATCACATCAAGAACTGGGAGGATGTTAACAAGACACTTACTGGAACAGCTTATGAGAGTTTTCTCTCTTCAGACTATTAAACAAGGTCCTCTGCTAACTCTTGGACTGGTGTATACCAACTTAACTTATTCTTACCCAATTAGGAAGCTGACAGGATACTGGCCCTGGTTGAAAATTTTGTGGTGCAACGGCACCTCAGTTTTTTTTTTTTTTTAAATGGTTGTTTCTTCCCAAAGCATCAATCAATCCTCCGTTGATGAGCCTATACCTTTTCCTTCATTTTCTTATTGGTCATATAGACCCCATGTATATCTTATCAATGTGAATGATCAACAATTGTTTAGTGCAAATAGCTCTGAATTTTCAGGGTTTGTGTTGAGTAGTCTAGGGCCATTGATTGCGTGATGGTTACATAGCTGTATGTGTGTTTGGTTCCACTGGCTGTTTTACGTAGCTCTCATCCATTGAAGGGGAAAAAGGAGATTGCTCGAACTATAGGTTTTTACTACAATTTTCTTGCAAATTAATGTGACAATTTATGATTAGAGAAATGATTAAGAGTACATGGTACACAAATCAGTCATTTAACTATAAACATACGAGAGAGTACATGCACCCAGCGAGGCTAGGAACAAGATAAAAGAGTACAAAAATCTGCAAAGTTAGAGGCGTCAAAAAGACGTTAATAGAGATCTATTTGAAGAGGAATTTAAGGAAACAAAGCTGTAGATCCAAGTCTATCTTGTAATCCTCAAAACTTCATCCTACAGATCAAATTTTACAAGTCCTCGAAACTTCATCCTAAAGATCAAATTTTACAAGTCTCTCACAATATTACACAGAAAAGGAGACAAAGGAGTTTTTTCATTCTTTTTGCACATACAACATTAATTTATAACTATGATGTGCCGTTTGGGGAGATTAACCATAATGAGTTTTTTTTTTTTTTCCTTAGAAAGATGTCCACGTGAAAAAAGCCACCCAGAGGGAAGCTTTAGATCTCCATATACTCTTCCAACTTCCAAGTGAAAGAGTAGTCATCGTTGGAGAGGAGAACTTACAAAGTTTTGACCTTGAAAGATCGTCTTTTGGAAGATACATTTTTTAATTAATTATTTCACAAATTATAAATTACCACGTCAATTTATATATATATATAAATTGTAATAAACGGTGTGATATCCATAGCAGCACGCAAGGGAAAAACATAGCAGGGGAAGAAGTAAAGTAGACGAACACAGAAAAGGAAGTAGAGCTCAAGCCCAACTCATAGGCAAAACCCTATGCCTACAGGCATATAAGATCAAGCTCAGAGAATAAGGGGCCCATCAGATCTATTCATTCTGGGCTTTTATTTTTCTGTTTGAGGACATGTGGGCTGCGACCCAAGGCATTGATCATTCATTTCGTTCAGGGGTTTTTAAACCCGATCTAAGCATTCTGTGGTTGGATTTTTTCGGTTATGAAGTTAAATGAAAATGATTTATTTTATGGTCTAAATTTTTTTTTAAAGATTTCAGAATATATATGTTGATATTGTTATTTAAGATATTAAATGATGTGACACATTTAAATGACGTGATAGGTACACGGTTAAATATAATAAAATAAAATATTGATTATAAAATGCATCATTTTCATTTAAGGTGAAATTGAGAGAATCTTACAGTACTGTGTATACGTAGAATCTGAACACCAAATATGTAAGCAAGCATTATGAGCTAGCCTCAAGCTAAAAGTACTGCATCTACACACTCCGGTCTTGGTTAATATTTTTTCAAAAATTAAAAGTGATGAATCAAAATCTCAACTATTTAATTTGAAAATAATAATTTAAATTTTTTAAAAATAGTATATTCTAGAAATTCTAGAGTATGGTGATTCAACTTTAGGTGGTGGTTAAAAGCAGTATCTGTATGGCACTATATGGCATGTGTTTCGTTTGCAGCAAAGATCGATCCCACTCGCCTGCAGCCACATGAGGCCCAACTTATGGCCTTACCTTTTGTCAATTAACGAGGACATGTCGGCTGCGGGAAGAATTTTAAAAACGACCAAAAGAAAAAGGACAACCAAGAAAAAGAAAAAAGTTGAAAAGAATCTCCAAAGAGTTGGGTGCATGCCAAGTTTTCCTTTCCTTTCTCGCAGGCACCAGGGGATGTTTTTTAGTTGGCTTCAGTTGGAATTCGAATTAAAACTTTGTTATAAAAAGTTTGAATCAGGGAGGGTACGGTTGAAGTTGAACTTTTTCTTCCTCCTTTAAGAAAGTTAACTGCATGCTCTCTCGTATTTTCAATATTCATCCAGTGCAAAAGACGTTGTGGACCGTCATGTGTCAATCGGGCCCATTAGCGTGCACGTGGGTTCTTCTTTTCATGACTGCGCGCACATGCTTCCCCTTTGTTCCTTTCTCAAATGGAGGGCGGCCCTTTCTACACTCTTTGCCTCACCGGAGCAAAAAGGACGTTGTGGGATAGAAATACAGCTGAAGTGAAGATTTCTCAAGTAAAACTATTTTTCTCTTTCGTTAAGAACACAAATATCGTTAAAAAAACAAAAAGATAGAAGTACTCCGTGAAAAATGGAGGGATATTGATTAATATCGTTTTTTTGAAGGGCGAACTCAAAATTATGGGTAAGTGTTCAAGGTCGACAGTGACCTCTTCCACTCTATCTATGTTTAGGTTACTTTTATTAACCCGCGTGCTCAATGTAAAGTTATACAAAGAGCCAAAGATTCCAGTACTTGGGAAATAACATTAAGAATGCTGCAAAGAACAAAAGATAATGGGGTTCAGTAGAGTCTGGAGGTATATATGTGGTTGAAACTTGGAAGGCCGACCTTTGCTTGACTGGAAGTCTTAACGTTTTGCACAATAAACAACCATGACAAGCTTTCTTCAAAACGAGAATGGTGGGGAAAAACTTAACTTAATCCTGAACTTAAACGGTCTTACTTAATCCCTTTCTATCACTCTCTACATGTAAAATATCCATTATACCCCTATATATATACAATTATATTCTTAAATAAAAAAATTTAAATTTAAATTTAAAAAATCAAAGAAAAAGAAGAAGAAAAAACTAGAAAAATCTTTATAAAAAAGAGTCATTGCAGAGGTTAATGACTACCCACAGCGAGACCAGGTCAGTTAAGATCCACGACATTGCCTTTTTTTTTCTTTTATTTATTTATTTTATAAACAAATATTTTGATCATTTTTTTTTTAAATGAAAAAATTTATAACACCAACAACCAAATATAATTCACTCCAGAAAACACCTTCTGAAAAACAACACAATTACAACCATCTCTCACACCAAAACCTAACTTTACTGAAGAAAAGATACATTCTAGCCGTAGAAGAAGAAGTGTTCAAATTTACCCATATTTTTATGCATTGTGTTCTTCCTTACAATAAAAGTACTGGAGATTTATTCTAGTTGTGTTCTTAATGATCATATCGCTCTTGTATGGATACAAAATTCTTATAAATTTGTTTGTAGAAATTTTTTTTATAAATCAGACTTTAAAAATAATGTGTTTTTATCATGTACAAAACACATATATATTTTTTTAGTAATATATTCTTCTTGCAATTTTTTTCACAGTTAAAAAACACGAATCACTTTTAAAAGTTGATCGCTTTTATGCTCCTCTCGTACAGTTAAAAAGATCAAAATAATTTAAGTGGGAATGTAAACAAACAATTTGCATGGGGACATGCAGCTTTTTGACGGCCATCCTACGAAACATAGCTATTCTAGCTATGCACTAACGCCACTATTTGAGAGAGATTAAAAATTTAATTTCTTAATAATAAATCAAACCTTTCCCATTGGTCAAGTTTGCCAAGTTGTACTCTCTAAACCTCTATAAATACCCGCACAGAGGGAAGGGTTTATGCAACTCAAATGCTTAGTTGATTTAAGCTCTACCTACTTGCTTTCTTAGCTGATTCCAACTCTAGCCACGCAACTTGCTTCCTAAGCTAGTTGCTCTAAATTTCTTAGCCAATTTTACTCCCCCTATCTTTGTCTTTCGGTCTCTCTCAACCTAGCTCAATGGCCCAGAACAAGTTAATCTCTGCTTTTCTTTTCCTTGTTTTGATTTTCGCCCAAGAAATTCAGTGTTTAGAGGGAAGGCGTTTTCTTGTGGGGAAGAATAACGAATTCCAAACCCTCCAAACCCAAAATAACGTCTACAAAAAGGAAACTATTAAGCATGGCGGTAATTTGCATGGTGATGACTCAGCAAACAAGGCAATAGCTAAAGAGTCTCCTCCTACACCACCATCCGTAGGTGGGTCTCAGCCGCCTCCTCCAGTACTTCATGACATCAATGACTTTAGGCCCACAACTCCAGGTCACAGCCCCGGTGTCGGACATTCCATTGAAAACTAGGGCGACTTAATTCCTGCATGCATGTTTTATGTGATCGCATGCATTTTCTCTTGCATCGTGCAGGAAATAAGTTCAGTTGTTAGAAATTAAGGGTGTTGTTTCCTCTTGCTTTACAAAAACAAAAAAAAAACAAAAACAAAAACAAAAACAAGCATTTGTAATTAGAATCTTCCTCTATGTTATGGCTTTTCTTTTGTTTCATGTTAATTAGAACGTGTAGGGTTTGCAACTCTGTATAGTTGTGCAAGCAATAAGGCATTGTAATTTGTACTTCTTCATGAATTTGCTTGGTTTTCTATGAAATATTTTGGAACTGTACGTTTGTCTTTCTTTATTTTTATTTTTATAATTTTCATCACCTGATCACCATAAAGGTCGCAAATGCTACTATGAGTGAAGAGCTTAATGTCCAAATTAATCCAGTTAATCTAAATTCAGCGACCAATTAAAGGGAAAGAATATATTGACTGTCAACTTAATTATTACTCACCTTCCTATGCCCCATGTGATTTTTAAGTTAATAAATTTCTCTCAAATGAAAGTTTTTCTGTTGGCTGCTGCACGTGACGGATATGTATAGTTAGGGAGAAACCCCAAGAGTACCACATTGCCTAGATTTTTGTGGAGTTATTCACTCCTGAAGCAACCATAACTGGTAGCTGAGAAACACCTCACATTCAACCAGACCACGCTTATCACTTGCCCTTGACCTATGTCCATAGTTGCATGCCACCATGATCTACCATAAAATTTTGCATTACATTTATGCTTTCGACCTTAAAAATGACAGAATACTACTGAGGAATGTGTATCAACGATATCCAAAAACCGTGTCCTAAAAACAGGCCCGAGATTGCAATCGTTCAAATTTTAGCTCTTCATTTGAGTAAAATTAAATTTAAACCGTTAAAAAACTACAAATATCACTTCAATTATTTTTACAGCACCTAAACTAAATTAAATCTAACTGTGCTAATGTGGATTGGCTGAAATCATGTGGCGGGTTTTATTGTGTTTTCATGTGATGATCGTCTCTTTGTAGACTTTAGTTATGTCAGGTGAAGATCTCATGTTTTTCCTTTCTTGTTTAATTTCCCCCTAACGTACAAGTGCAGTTTCGGCAATTAATTGTATATTACGAGTTTATTAAGGCCTTTTTTTTTAAAAAAAAAAAAATATTTAGAAGTAAAATGTTTTTGATAAAACTTTTTATTATTTTGAATGTTTGGGCTGGATGAAAACTTTTGATTACCTAAATTATTTTAGGTTAACGCAATTTTTTTTACAAAATTTGGGAGAACAACTTATTCTGTTAAAAAATGTAAACCATTTTCCTTAGGATGCCAAATCGCTTCCCCTACCCCATGCAGACCCCAACATGCACCACCCTACGCTAGTGCCACTATATATCCGATATTATTCGCAAACTTTGCACTTGCCATGAGTTTTTGTGCATATTTTCTCTTGAAAAATTAGGCTTCATTTCACTTCACCAAATAATGGAAAAGCAGTGCTACCTATAGTATTTTCCAAAAATATTTTTGACATCAAAAAATATTTTATGTCAAAACAAATTGAGCCCAAGTTTCAAAACAAAATAAATTCATAAGAAATATTTTCCAAATTGCCGTTTGTACAGCTATTATAGATCTCATGTCATGTATTTACACTACCTTCAAAGTCAAATTACGCAATGATGGTATTTTAAATGCGATTTTTGCCAGTCTCTAGTTTAGATGATGATAGTAGTAAATTACAACGCTATGTGATCTCTCTCTCTCTCTCTCTCTATCTCCCTCCATTATTCTTTCGGACGTTACCAAGCAAAAAAAAAAAAAAAAGAAAGAAAGAAAGAAAGAAAGAGAACTATCTAATATGCATTAATCCGTCAAAATCTTGTAATACGATCTCTATTGCATAATGCGAGTACAGTTTTCCATATGCATCTAAATCTCTTCAATATGCACGCATCATGTAGTATCTCATAATATGCCTCTTCGAAGACTCAAGAGCCATCCAGATCTCGTATGGAATCTGACTACGTTCTTACTTTCGCACATATATCGTTCCTTGTCTTTAATTATGGCTAGGAGAATTGTCAAAGATGGTGTCCCCTTCCAGACCATATCACCATAAAATTTACAGTTGAATGTTATAGTTTTATGAAAGCAATGCGTCTAGATTTGGCTAACTCATCTCACGCTATTATGACAGACATAGACAAAAAACTACCTAGACGTAGGGAAAGATTATAGAAGATCTCGAACCACCGTTTAGATTCAAAAGATACCATAGATATTCGCAGACCTCTTTCCGCCGGCGTCACTATCAAGCAACGACCGGTTGCACGTTCTTGTTGCATTAATTTTATTAAACTAACCACTAAGTATCGTCCAACGTTAATGCTCGTGCACTACAGCCTAGCGCAACAGGAGAGGTCAAATTCTCTTTGTTTGCTTTCGTATAATAAATTATCATTACTGTACTGAATAAGAATCTGTTAGTTCAGTGTTCCCCGGTTTTAGGAGCCAACCGCGCAGGAGAACCTTTTGCAAGATTCTCTATATTTAATTTATTCTAAATGGAGGCGCCCCAGCGCGCGGGAGTGGGGTTGAGGCAGAGCACTTTGGAGTTCTCATCATTTGCATTCAGGCAAAGGGGAGTGGTCGGGCCTCCAACGGGGTTGTCGGCTGTGGTGCGTTTGACTTGACTTGACTTTTTTTATTTTTTTTATTTTGTACAATCGAATATGCCAAATCATCAAACCTTGTCATAATTTAAGCATGGGAATACTTCAGCTTATTCTCCTAACCATCTTAACCATCTTTGCAATACAATTATTATTATTATTATTATTTTAAAAGAATATAGGAGAAGATGGTTAAGGAATTGGCTTTAAAATGAGCTCAAGCATTATTCTTTAAGCATTGTGATGAATTTAATCTTCACAAATATTTTTATATGGCGTAGAGGCTGTTTTGGGCGCCTGCTTTGATTGCAAGGGATATTTCTTCAATTTAAGGAAAATATGAGGGGGCAAAAAGCCCATGAGAAATGTTATACTTTATGAGTCTCTTGTGGGTCTACATATGGAATTCACAAATTTAACGGTAATTTTGAAAAGTAGAATAATAAAAAAATGATACCGGTAAATATTATATCATTTCTCTATACTTTATTCTCTAAATCATCTCTCAATTATCTATTTTGCAAGTTTACCATTAGATTGATGAGATTCACATAAGGGTCTCACAAATTCAATAATAAATTCACCTATATATTTAATGTATGGAGATAGTTGAAAGATGGTCTACAAAATGATTTTTATCATTTGTCAAACGCCATTGTAATTCTCCTCTTTATTTCCCGCATTCCCTATATGGAGCCCTAAAAAAGGAAAAAAAGAAAAGAAAAAAAGTAAAATATGAATATAACTATACGTTATAAAAGTTAATAGCATTAACTTGTACGTACCTGCTATTTTGATGGACAAAAAAATAAGAGTGTACTTATTTATCATATTTATTTTATATTGATCGACGTATTGTATTTTAAGTAATTTTTTTAAAGTAATTAATATTAAAAAAGAGAATTGTTATACATCATCTCCTAATTCTTATCTCATTTTTTAACTTTTTAAAATCACTATTAAATATGTGGATCCATAGGATAGGAGAACTAAGGAAAAAAGAAATCATTCTTTCATTAAAAAAAAAAAACTACTTAAAACACATTATGAAAATCTTGTACGTTTCCATCGCAATAATTTTTTTTTTTATTAAAAGGCGGCCATGTACTCGAAACGTTGGCTCCACTAAAATGTTCTCCCCATAGTTTTCCTTTTAATAATAAAGTGAAAGTTCCTATAGTATATCAATAGAATCTTGCTTTTAGTGAAAGAATCTTAACTCGTAATGTGGCTCATTCCGATTGGTGACACACCAAACTCCCAGTGAAGAGTCAAACCTAAACACAAAAGGAAAAATTACTCACGACAACTAAAATTTTCGGTCAAATTTCGGCTTTTATATGAACCATCCGTCAGTAGCATGCACAGGATACCTTTAATTGCCATTAGTGATCAATTCATCATTCAGTGGCATTTGCACTAGCTAGGCCGATATTCTCTCTCTCTCTCTCTCTCTCTCCATCTTCTTTCTCTAGGTAATTAAGCTAGTATTATATAAGAGTAATTATATATATTAATTTTATGTTTATTTGCATTTATCAAAATTAAAGTGACTTTTCAAATTACTATATATTGGATCTAATAATAATTTTAAAAGTCACATTAATTTTCTAAAAACGCAGAAGGCAAAACACAAATGAAATAAAACCTGCTGAAGAAGGTTGTCGTGAGGGAGGAAGGAGGCCCCCCCCCCCCCCCCTCCCTTCTCCCTTCCTCCTTTCCCTTCATTTCTCCCCATTCTCTGCCTTCTCCTTTCTTTTTTCTGCTTTTGTTGTACTGTCCAATAGTTATTGTGCCGCTCTTTTCCTCCGCCTTAGTCATGCCATGCGCTGCCTTACCAGCCTCTGTTTATCCATCCTCCGATCTGTCTCTCTGAAGCCCATATTTGGTTTTTCCAAACCAGATCTGGTTTGGAAAAAATCAGATTTGGTATCTCATGCCACTCTTCCCCACCGATGCGCTTCTCCTCCTGCATCGCTGCCCTCCCTGCTTCACCCCACTTCATCCATCGTCTCTGGCCCCCCACTCGCTGGCGTGTCTACATGCTCTGAGGCAAATCTCCACCAATGCTGCAGCTATTGGGTTTTGTTAGTTTTTTTTTTTTTTATTGTTTGTTGTCCCGGTCCTTGTTTTATGGTCGGATGTTGTCTCATGACCCTTAGGGTTGCGAAATTGTAAGTCGGTGTGAGAGTTTATCTCCCACAACCGGAAATAAGTGGGTGCGAATTTGAGTTATTCTTGCCCCAAATCTAGTCATAGATTTTAGTCTGCTTGGTGCAAATCTGCTCTTTAATTGGAGTTTTTCTTGGGTTAGTGGTGGTTGTAGTCATATACAGTTCTTAATTGTTAAGATGCTTTTGTCCGGTCTATGGCTATGTAATTTTATAGCGTTTGTGCTATGTTTAATTTGCATTGTATGCTTCTAATGTAAGAACTTTATACTCCTGATTTATTATCAATGAATTTGGCAGATTCACACTTAAAAAAAAAAAAAAAGTCACATCAATTTGAATTGATACAAGATAGACATGAGAGTTGGCATGTATCATTAACCTTTATATAAAAGAAAAACTATATAACCGCATAAGATAATATTCAGACAATATACAAACTAATTAAGCTAAAAAAGGCTTAAGATAGGTGGAAGACTTGGGCTTGGTTTGACAACACATTTTCCTCCCATTAATTTATTTATTTTTTAAAAAAGTCAACTTCATTTTTTATATTCTATCAATCACTTTCTAACATTTTTTTTTTCACTTCTTATATTATACATCTATCACTTTTTATTACTATTCAAATAAAGAACTCACTAAAAAACAAAACTGTTTGCACTTTTTTTTATAAAAAATTCACAACATTCTTTCTATTTTATATCATATCAATCACTTCTTAATACTATTTTAAAAAAAATCTCAAAAGTGCTTACCAAACCCACCCTTGTGGCCCGTGCCAACTTGAAAACAAATCCTAAGGGAGGCTACCTACCTTGTTGAATACATAAAAATACTTTTTTTTTTAATGAATAATAATTTTATTAAACAAAACTGAGATATATATAAGGAAGGGAAGCCACACGTACGGCCGTTCTAGTAACAACAAAACAGAGATTGCATAAAAATGATCTAACCAACATACAACAGCACTAGGTCATGCAATTAAGTCAACTGCATGCCTCTAGACATATTATCAGATAGAGCTCATGCCTGAACCAATGTTAATTTGGGATGCATGCCTCAGTCGACTGAAAAAAAAAAAAAATTGTTAGCAAAGACTTTGTCAACACTCACATGTTTAGCACATCCTCGCATTCCTTTCCCTCTCTAAGTGATTACATTATTGCAGGCGCAGCGTGATCAGCTTGATTATACGGCCCATGCAATATTCTTAAGCCACCTCAAGTCCAAATATAGATCGAGCATCAGTGGACTCGGGTTTTGCTTGTGCATTCATAATGCTAAAATCTAAAGGAAAATATATGTTAGCCTTTCCAACTACTACCACTTTTGTATTTATGCAACAAACTTTAAAACGTGACACTGGACTCCCACTAACTACCACATTTTATGAATAAGCCACTCCGTTAGGAAGTTGTGTTAAAATGAATGAAAAAATAGGTGATTTCTTGTGGTGCACCTGACTATTTTTGGATTTTTTTACCATAATGTCCTAGCCTTAACATTAAACAAATAAACAAAATTAAATAGGAAGTTGTTGGGTCGGGCATTTGACCATCTCATCTGAAAACTAATTGGTATCCAATAAGGGAAGCCAAAGCTTTTTATAACATTCGAAATCGCATCCAGCAAGGCATACTCTAAGAGCCGTCTACATGAGCAGAGCGGCACTATTGCACTCCAACAATCCCTCATTCAATGTGACGCTTCCGCGACTCGAACCCATGACCCTGGCTCTGATACCATTTGTTGGATCAGGCATTTGACTATCTCATCTGAAAACCAATTGGTGTCCAGTGAGGGAAGCCAAAGCCTATTATAGTATTTGAAATCGCACCCCGCAAGGCATGTTCTAAGAGCCGTCTACATGAGCAGAGCGGCACTATTGCACTTCAACAGATGTGAAAATTAAATAAAATATTTGGTTGAAATGAGAAGTGAACTAAAAAGTCAAGGTTCAAACTCATCATGTCTACTCTGATAATATGTTAAATTATTATATCCTAAAAATTTAAATTGATAAAAAATAATAAATTGAATCAATTTATTAGTATTGTGGGTGTTCATGTTATAGTGAATCTAAAAACACATTCTAGCTAATATATATATATTAGCTAGACATACATAAGACATTGACACTTAGCCAAGGGTTTAGTCTTGGCTCATGTTGGCGCATGACTACACGTCCTCTCAATTATTGACGGCAGATCAATCGATTTTGGTAAGAGATATGCTAGACGACCAACTTTTACAAGTTCACTAATGAATTTGTTGGATTTACATGAGACCTACTTGTAGATTTACAAATTCAATGATGAATTTGTAAGAATTGGATGGGGAATGACCATGGAGTTGGAAAATAATTATTCTCTTTTGGTAAGGTGTTCAAGTAGCTCTTTTTGATGTTTCTTTTGCGGGGTTGTTGGGCGATCGTGGTGGATCAATTTGTGGTTCTATGTCTTTTTTTGAGTGAGAGTCAAGGTACGTGTTGGCTCTCGTCGGAGCGCTCCAACAGCTGCCAATTCTCGACAACCTATCCATTGTAGGGTGGTGGTGTTGATGCGACAGGTGGTCTGGGTGGAGAAGTTTGTTTCTTTGTTTCGACTATTATTTGTTGGGCTTCTTGTTGTAGCTCACTGTTTTGTATCGCTTCTTTTGTGTTGCTGAATACTTTTTAGCTTGGTTTTTTAGGGATTGATCTCTATTACAATTAGGCTGTTGAATTTCATAAAAATTTGGGCAGCTTAATTGTAGTAGTATATTCTCATAAGTTGAGTGCACACATGAGGGAAAATATTAAAATATTAATTAAATAGTTAAATTCATCATTTTTTAAGGAGTGTTAGAAGATTAATTAAATGATTAAATTTCGAGTTTTAGTTCACATGCAATAGAAAATGTTAACGTATTAATTAAATGATTAAACTCTCAATTTCTTCTCTAAGCTTTTAAAAAAATGATGATTTAACAAACAAAGTCATGAAAATAAAACTAGAACATGAAAAGAACATATTGAAATCTACAATTATTCTATTGGAGCTAAAATTCAACATATATAAGTTGGATGTCTCTTTGCAATGGAAATGAGCATTATGTCATGTCAAATGACATGGATGTTAATACACTATATTAGCAGATCTTTGAAAGAAGTAGTAGTAACAAAAAACTACTAAGGACATATTTGGTACGTGAAATGCCTTTATTAAGAATGAAATGAGTGGAATGAATTAACTTTGGAATAGTCATTCCTATAGCCATGAGGGAATGACTATTCCTTTAATTGAAGGAATAACTATTTCTCTCAAATTTAAGAGGAATGATTATTCCCTCAATTGAAAGAATAATCATTTCATTATGGTCATGAGAATGATTATTACAAGACTAATTTATTTCACTCTTTCTAATTTTAATAAGGGCTATTTCAAAGAATAGCTATTCTGCATACCAAATATAACATAATATTTGCTGAAAAAAAGATTTTCTTTATGGATGAATAAAATTTTTCATTCAACACAAAGAACTTACACAATCCTCAAGTTGCTCAGCAACTTCCCTTCATTAGCTACTAAATCAAGAAATTTACTATTTAGCGGCTAGTAATCATTAAACCCATTTTGACAATATTTCCACATACCATAAATGAAGAATTTCAAACTGCATATTCCTTTTGGCTAATTATTATGGACAGATGTGTTTCATTGATTTTGCTTGACCAAAAGAGTTCTAAGCTTGTACACCAGCCATCCACATATAATACTATATATACATCTAGTAATTAGTGGAGCGTGCAGATCGAGAATCCCTAGCTTTTTGGTGCATTTCATTTCGGTGGAGGCGTGGGGCCGACTAACTCATTCTTGTGATCATCATTAATTCTAAATTAACATATCTTTGGTCTCCAGTACCTACTTGTCAAATAATAATTTGACTAAAAGACTGCGGCCCTCACTAAACATTAACATAGTGAAGCAACTCTTTAGTCAGCCTTACAAGAGCTCGATCGTGATTTAGACGGTTTAGACGGTTTAGACGGTTTCAAATGATAAATTGTTCAGCAAGTGACCAGTGTGAGTGCCTGAATGTGTGGCTGTTTCACTTTGATATATTTTCAAAGATATAGAGGGTCAAGGGGAGATACGCAAGATTTTTTTTTTTTTTTTTGAGGTAATTATGAAGGGAGATCTTGGACCCCATTTATGTAGTGGACTAAAACTAATACTCTCTCGGAGGTCACCTTAAATCATGCAGTCCTTATAGTTTATATAATAATTAGTGGTAAAGATTCGAACAGTGTATAGTATGCCCTCCAAGATTATAAATACCAATTGAAACTAGAACTTAAAATCATAATCGGGTTTGCCTCTGCCTAGCTCTCTGTCCTTCACCTCCTCCTCCCTCTTGCTATCTTATTTTATCTCTTCCTTCACTCATGGAAAATTTCCAAGCCATATGTAAATGTGCTATTCTTCTTGCACTACTAGTTGCTTGCCATGGAGTTTTCGTTATCGAAGCAAGGAAAATGAAGTCAACAGAACCAAATTACAGCTTTAGCTTCCCTGACTCAGATGTTGTGCACAAAGATGATTTCCGACCTACAACGCCAGGCGACAGCCCTGGTGTTGGCCACTCTTTTCCTCTTGATGAAGCTAAGAGCCCAAAGGCCCCAAATGTTAAACAACATTCTCTTACAGGATTCAAAGATGGTCGCCGGCCACCCACAGCACCCGGACATAGCCCTGGCGTTGGCCACTCTTTTCCTCTTCATGAAGCAGACGTTGAACCAAAGGCAGAAGGTAAAAGACTGAATGCTACACATTCTCTTACAGGATCCATAAATGCTGACCGGCCCACAACACCCGGACACAGCCCTGGTGTTGGTCACTCTTTTCCTCTTCATGAAGCAGCTAGACATTCTCTTACAGGAGACATAGATGCTCAACGCCCCACAGTACCCGGACATAGCCCTGGTGTTGGCCACTCTTTTCCTCCTCATGAAGCAGCTAGACATTCTCTTACAGGAGACATAGATGCTCACCGCCCCACAGCACCCGGACACAGCCCAGGTGTTGGCCATGTTCTTCAAAACAAAAATGCAGAACCAAATGCGTAGACATGTACGTACGTATAGACACAACTAGGTTGCTTAATATTTGGTCAGTAGTATTCTTGTTGTTCAAAGATTTTAAAGAGTATTGTTTGTAATTAGTTTCACGCTTTCGACGGTCTATTCATGCAGACTGGCTGTCGTATATTGTATATTAAACTATCTATGCATGCTGTAATATTAAGGTTGTTCTCAATATGCAAAATAAATAAAAATATCTCATCTCTTCTCTTCTCTTCTCTCTCCCCACCCTCATACACACATGAATGATCAATTAAAGAGCTATCATGATTCATGACGACATAGTTCAAGCGAACATGAAGATACGGAGTCAAACAATTTGAGCCTTGAGGGTCAAATATGACATTGTCGAAAATATAAGGGTAAAACGTAGAACACAACAGAATAAATTACAAAGACGAAGAAAAAAAAACTAAAGACATGCTCTTGAAAAGTGAAAAAGGGAAAAAAAAAATATATATCCATCACATTGGAAAAATATAGGAGAAATGCCCCCAAAAGCGAAGGGACAGCTATTTTTACTGCGTGGAAAAGAGTCCACGCAAGTAGTTGACTCTAAGCCGAACCCAAAACACAATTTTATTAGTGATAAATACAAAACTATTATATGCTTCACAACATTTTGTATTATTTAGTAAATTAAGAAAAAAATATATAAAAGAAAGTAATATTGAAAAAATAAATTGATTTTTTTTATTTAAGAATTTAAGATATACTTTGAGTCCTATAATATTGATAGGACGAGGTGGTGTCATAGATAGTTTATATATATAAGGAATGATTAGGATATCATGCGAGAATAAATTAATAGTGGACAAAAGTTAGCACCCAAAAGAAAGTAGTATATATATATATATATTGTAAGTTTGATTTACTATTTAAAGAACCCTAAGGCGCCCTACCATGAGAAATTTCACTTATAGTATAGAGACTTTATACAGTGGAGGGAAAAAGTATCCTGGCTGGAAGGAGCGAATCAAGCACTTTTTAACCTTGAGAGGGGGAGACAGAAAGTTGGTCATGCACAACATACCCGCAGGCAACAGAAATGAAAGCCAACCATGCAAAATCAACTCTTTTTTCTTTTTTTAGATAAATGGTATTTTTACGGAAGAACATTATTAACAGTGTTTTTCTTTTATGCATTTCTCAAATAATTAAAAAAGAAGAAAATAAATTTTCCAAAAATAAATGAGGATAATCAATAGATAGTTTATTGGATCTAAAGATTTATTGGCTAAGAGCATTCACAACTGCTTTTCTGTCATTTTTTTTTAAACTTAGGAAATCAAACTACTTTTTGCTTCTTTATACAATAGCTTTTCTTAATCATTTATTATACCAATTAAATATTCTTTCTTTACACTTTTATCATTTTTTTTTTTTGAATGTCTTGATTAATTGGGAGGTGTGAAATGAGAGAATATTGAGTTTTTTTATTTTTATTTTTTATTATTATAATAAGCATTGAGTTTGCTACAGTGGAACCCAATGCATTGAGTTCCACTGTAGCAAACATAAGCTTTAGGAAACCGGTTGAAAAGCTGTTGTGGGCCACTTTTTATATTTTTTTTAAGATTTTTTTTTATATTTAAGGAAGAGAATAAATTATAAGGTATCTGCTGTAAATGCTCTAAGAGGATGGTTTATTTATGTACCCCTAAAACCTCTTTTAGATGTGGCCAAAGCTCCCCACCCCTAGGTGAGATAGTGATCCAGCCACCACCAGATGGCGAAGAAGAGAAAAGTACCACCCCTGGCCTTCTGCCACGTTTGTCTTTTGGTGTCAAGTTAAAATGGCATTTTGTACACTTGAAAACATTTTATTGGTCTAATATGGCTGTTATATTTGTGGCAAAAATTTCGTTAGGTTTTTTGAGATAGATGGACAGAAATATCAAATTAACTAGGCATATAAAATACAAATATCAATTTTTGTCATTTTTTAAAATTAGGATGCCTAGCCTTTTTGACAAAGAGGTACCAATTATGCATTACTTTAATCCTTTAATATAAAACGCCTGAACAATCTCCAAAGAGTGAACTTAATAGATGCCGATAATTTTAGTTCTCTTCTCGTTAGGCCATAGGGGATCCTCGGGATAGCTTATAATAGCACAATACTACAACTTGTGTAGATAAGCTGAGTACCAAAGCACTAATTAAGCAAGCATTGGTCATGCCCCAAGATAAACGCCTACCCACTCTGGGCTTGGCTTTAGCCTATTTGGTATATATTTAGCATTGCAGTAATGCAATTCTTCGTAGTTATTTTAATTTATACTCGTTGACCGGACGTGTTTTAAGTGATTTTTTTTTTAAGTAGTTGATATGAAAAATCAGTTAAATTAAATTAAAGAGTAGCATTACTAGTAACATTTGTGGTATGTATTTTGTTTATGGCAAAGATCCTACTCAGACAGTCATACTCACTTTTCTTCGGTGCTTGAGGACATATGGGGGACGTTTGGGAATGGCTTGGGCTTGCACTGTTCATGTTTTTGATTTTTTCAAAAAAAACATTCCCACTTTTTATATCACATCAACTACTTTTTAACAACTTTTTTCACTTTTTATATCATATCAAATATTTTTTTATTACCATTCAAATAAAATACTCACTAAAAAACAAAAATTTTCACTTTCCAATACAAAAAATTTACAACATTCCCACTACTTTATATCACATCAAAAGTCAACAATCCCCTAACCACAATCCACTACTGTATTGGAATTTCAATTAACGGTTGGAATTGAAATGCGGTCAAGCGGTCAAGCGGCCTTCAAGCCACTCAAAGTACTATAAAGGGACGATATTGAAGTTGGAACCTTTTCGTGCTCCTTTAAGAAAGTTAATAACTCTCGGTATTTCATTTTATTCATCCAATGCTAAGCAATGTAGAAATGAAATAATATAAGCTAAAGTTTATGATTTGAAGGGACCACATGTCGGTTCCTTTTTAGATTCTTTAGCTATAATGCTTAATTATTTTACTAGCTTGGCTTCTTAGGGTGTGGCTTTTATACGTTTGGAAGAAAATAAATTGTTAAATGAATGCAGCACATCTTGACTTTGGTGCCAAATGATATACGTGTGTGTGGTGGATTGTAAAATCAAACAAACACAAGATCATATGCATGATACTCTTCCCAAAACCAAGAAGATTCAAAGAAATTAGAGAAAATAGAAGAAAACTTGACCTTAAGGAGTTTTTTTATTGAAACTTGATGAAAATATAACATAAACCGTTACCTAACCCGTCCTTATCATGCTTGTATAGAAAATAGAGTCGTAATCCTAAAAAAAATAAATAAATAAAACAACACAAAATAAAACACTAGGCCAGTCGCGATCTCATTCCAACGACACATGCGATGAAACCTAAAAACACTAAAAACCATCATCGATCAAATGGGGACCAACCGAGACTCTGACTGTTAAAATATTAATTTAAATGATTAAGTCTACCTTTGATTTCATATTAGCTTAACCTTTTGAGAGAAGTGAAAATTTAGCATGGTATCAGAGAAAATATTCTCAATTCGAACATTTTTCACTGTCATTCATCCCTATTATTTCAATTAAATATTCGATGTATTGTATTTCATTCGTTGAAGGAGAGTTTGAGTCCACTACTAAGAGAGAATATTAGACTATTAATTTGAATTATTAAATCTTCCATTTTCTATTAGCTTAAGTTTTTCGGATAAGTAGTGATTTAACACCGACTGGACGCCACAAAAATAAGTATTGAAGATGCTGCAACACCTTGTTCGAATGCAATCAATCGAGATCGACTCCAATTGATGATCTCGAGAACAAAATTTGTATTTCTCTTGATGGCCTGTTTTGACCCAATAATTATGGATATTGAAAAATTTCATAAAATATAAATTTGTAACCCCTTAAATACGTTTTCCAACACTATCAAAATTGTAGCGATATTGAGACCACATAATATGATCACCGTTTAACAATGACCGGTATTCTCATAATATGATGATGAAGGCTAGGCCAGTTTTCAATAATGATTGAGGGAGTTCATATTATTTCAAACCATTCTATAGTTCATATTATTTAGGGTGTGGCTTTTACACGTTAGAAAGAAAAGAAATTGTTCTGGACCGTCGTGTGTCAATCGGGCCCGTTAGGTTGGGTTCTGCTTTTTGTGTCTGCGCATGCTTTCCCATATTCCTTTCTTCTCCTCCAATGGAGGGCGGCCCTTTCTACTCAGCTTCGCCACAAAAGATAAGTTGTGATATATAGAAATATAGCTGAAGTGAATAGTGATGATTTGTGAGGTAAAACCATATACAAGAGAGTTATAAGACCTCAATTGTTGAAAAAAAAAATGATTTTGTAAAGTTAAAAAATTTCAAAAAAAAAGAAAAAAAAAAAGACAGAAACATTGCATGAAATTAAACCGAGATATATCTCATGGCGAAGTCAGTAGATATCATTTTTTTTTTATATGAATAAGAGAGAAATTTTCATTCAACAAAACAAGAACAAAACGAGAAGAACAGTCGGTATATATCGATGATGGGCAAGTATTATTCAAAGGTGGACACCTTTTCCGCTATTTGTAAGGTTATTTTTATTAACCCATGTGCCGGCGGCTGTAAAGTAACACGAAGAGCCATGTAAACCTTTTTGAAGTGTAATACCAGCCGCTAGATATATATACATGGGAAACAACATTGAAAAGGCTGCAAATTAAGTACAAAAATAATGGGGGTTCATCAGGGTCCGGAGGTATGCGGTTGGAAAGCTGACCTTTTCTGGCTGAAAGTATTCACGTCTGCGTGAAGAGAAGTGGGGGGCCATAACAAATTGGAACCCCATGACAAATTTTGGTGGGGGACTATGAATGCCCAACTTGTCCTCCACATACCTTACTTATATGATATATAAAATATTACCACCAAGTTGTAATTACACGAGTTAGAGACCATACGTACACCCACGATGTTAAAATGACCCTGGTACATTCTAGCTGTCGTCTTAAATCATGATCACTATTTTGAATAGAGTGGTCATGTACCCGCGCGCGTATATAATATTGGTATCCAACACGATTCTCTCTGGATTTTCTGCACTCCAGCACTTTTCTAGCGTTAAAATAACAAAATATTTAAAATGGTATATGCAAATGAACGGTTTGCATGCTGACATTCAATTTGCTTTTGACAGGCCATCCTACGAACCTAAGCTATGTCTATAAACACTAGTATATATATACTTGAAAGAGAGAGAGAGAGAGAGAGAGAGAGAGGACTCATTAATTATTAATTATTATTCAGAACGCGCGTCGCCAGCCTATTGGTTAGGTTTCTCAACTTGTATCCTCATGGTCCTATAAATACCCCACCGAGGAAGGGTTTAGTCAATTCATTGATCACCTTGCTTGCTTGATTAGCTGATTTGAAACTTCCTCACCGATCTCTCCCTCTCCCTCTCCCTCAATCAGTCTTTCGATTTCTGTCAATTACCTCAATGGCCCAGAACAAGTTAGCCTTCGCTTTTCTTTTCCTTGTTTTGATTTTTCATCCAAGAAACTCAGTGTATAGAGGGAAGGCGTTTGCTTGTGGGGAAGAATAACAAATTCCAAAACCTCCGAACTGAAAATAAAATCTATGAAAACGAAACTATTAAGCACGGCGGTCAGTTGCATGGTGATGACTCAGCAAACGTGGCAATTACTAAAGAGTCTCCTCCTCCACCACCATCCCTAGGTGTGTCTGGGCCGCCTCCTCCAGGTCATGACATCGATGACTTCAGACCCACAGCTCCCGGCCACAGCCCCGGTGTCGGGCATTCCATTGAAAACTAGGGCTACTAATTCTTAGTACTAGCTCCTGCATTTTCATATGACATGCATGTTCTCATTCTTCGTGCAGGAAATGAGTTCATGCATGCTGTCTGTATATTATCAATTATGCTGCTCTAGCCACGTAATTTGCCTTCCTTTTATCTTGTCTGTCTATTAATTATGTTATCGCTTTAATTTGGATTTTGGTTCATATAGTATATTGAATCACACATAAAACTGTACATGAGGTGCCTATTTATATAGGAATACAATAGAACTGTACATATCAATAAGTCATGTGGGACAATGAACAATATATACTAATATATATAGTCTAACATCCCCCCGCAAACTCAAGGTGGAATGCGAGAGACCAACTTGAGGTTGGAGATAAGATCACGGAACCGTCCTGGAAGATGTGACTTGGTGAGGAGGTCTGCGAGTTAATCACGAGACGAAACAGAATGAAGCTGTAGTGAGCCCTGAAGAAGATGATGACGGATAAAGTGACAATCAATCTCAATATGTTTGGTCCGTTCATGAAAAACGTCATTGTGAGCAATCTGAATAGCACTTCTGTTATCACAATAGACAGGAGTAGGAGAAGAAAGAGAAACACCCATATCCTGTAATAGCCAGCGTAACCAAAGAAGCTCTGAGGTGGTGTCAGCTAGAGCACGATATTCTGCCTCAGTGCTAGATCGAGCAACAACAGTTTGTTTCTTACTTCGCCAGGAAATAAGAGAGGTGCCAAGTAGAAAACAGTAACCTGTGGTAGAACGCCGATCTGTAGGATCACCTGCCCAATTAGCATCAGTATAAGCATGTAGCTGAAGAGGGGACTGTGAGGAGAAGTGGAGCCCATGAATAATGTCCCTTTTAGGTAGCGAAAAATACGAAGGACAGTTGAGAAATGAGTGGAGCGAGGAGCAGCCATGAACTGACTCACCTGATGAACAGCATAGGAGATATTGGGTCGAGTGACAGTAAGATAGACAAGACTGCCAACCAAATGCCGATACAAAGTAAAATCACGAAGAGGTTCCCCATCATGAGGAGTGAGACGAGTATGAAGCTCAGTCGGGGTGTCAACGATCTTACTGTCTGTGAGATTGGCCTGTGAAAGCAAATCAGAGATGTACTTGGCCTGTGTCAAATAATAGCCATCAGAAGAAGAGGAAATCTCAAGACCAAGAAAATAGCTGAGAGGGCCAAGATCCTTCATCTCAAAATGCTAACTGAGAAACTGCTTGAGCTCCTGAATACCAGTGAGGTCATCTCTAGTAATAATCATGTCATTTACATACAACAGAAGTAGAATGGTGCCTCTATCTGTGCGGCGAAGAAACAAGGCTGAATCATAAGAGCTGATGGACTAGCCAAGGCGAGAGACAGTGGAGCTAAATTTAGCAAACCATGCTCGAGGAGCTTGCTTAAGTCCATAGAGAGCTCGACGAAGACGACAAACCTTGTTTGGAGGATGAGAGAGTCCAGGAGGTGGCTGCATATAGACTTCTTCCTCCAGATCGCCATTAAGAAAGGAATTTTTGACATCCATTTGAAAAAGGGACCAATGGCGAGAGGCTGCAACAGCCAGCAAAGCATGCACAGAAGAGAGGCGAGCAACAGGAGCAAAGGTCTCCTCATAGTCCACACCGTATTCTTGAGTAAAACCTCGCGCTACAAGACG
>FXXK01000028.1:1913333-1934489 GCA_900184695.1 Betula pendula | reverse complement strand
TATTGTTCTTGTGTAAAGCATCGTTCCTCTTTCATCGCAACCTGCCAAAGAGGGTTAGTGGAGGCCTCACGAAAAGAGTGAGGTTCATGTAAGGTAGCTAAGGCATGAAAGCAATGAAAATCCTGGAGATGGGAGGGGAAAGATCTTACTCGAGTGGATCGACGAAGGTCATGTGGTGGCGAAGGAGCAGGAGCCTCGGACTGAACAGAACCTGGAGACGCGAGCGGAGGAGCATCGAGAGCATCAGATGTGTGTTGTTCGAGGGAAGACGGTACTGGAGGAGTGACATCAAGAGCCTCAAATGAGGGCTGCTCGAGCGAGGATGGTGTTGTAGGAGAAGGGGACAAAGGAATATCGAAGAGTGTGGTAACAGGAGGAAAAGATGGCATGCAGAAGTTGCCGACTTCGTTAAATAACCGATGTTCCCAAAAGATTATATGACGAGAGATATGAAGACGATGTGACACAGGATCATAACATCGATAGCCCTTTTGTTCCACTCCATACCCAAGAAAGCAACACAATCGAGAACGAGGCTCAAGTTTGGTGTGCTCATGTGGTTGGAGTAAAACAAAATAAGCGGATCCAAAGACACGAAGATGGTCATAAATGGGCAAGGTGCCAAACAATCTCTCGTAGGGAGTACAATTATCAATAACAGGAGTAGGCAACCGGTTGATTGTGTAAACAGCCGTGAGAGTGGCTTCACCCCAAAATGGGGTAGACACAGAAGAGGAAAGCAAGAGAGCACGAACAGTGTCTAAAATGTGCCGAAGTTTCCGTTCAGCTCTCCCATTTTGTTGAGAGGTGCCCGGACAAGACAAGTGAGGAACAGTGCCATAGTGTTGAAGTATATCTTTAAAAGCATGCTGAGTATATTCTAAGGCATTATCAGAACGAAATGCTTTAATGCACTTTGAAAACTGGGTCTCAACCATTTTTGCAAAATTGAGATAAATATTTAATAATTCAGAATGAGATTTCATTAAGAACACCCAAGTGTAACAGGAAAAATCGTCAATAAAAATAACAAAATAACGTGAGCCACTCATACTAGGAACATGGGAAGGTCCTCAAACATCATAATGAAATTAAATCAAAAGAGGCAGCTGCCATAGACTCACTATTATTAAAGGGCAAAGTCGATTGTTTCCCAAGTTGGCAAGAAATACAATCAAAAGAACTAGTGGACACTGAACCTAACAATCCCTTAGATGCTAATAATTGTACCCGAGACACAGATGCATGACCAAGACGCGAATGCCAAAGTGTAGTAGAAGGTGGTGATGAAGATGTAACAGCAGAGACTCCGGATTTGGGAAGGTGTAAGGATGACATCTCGAACATTCTCTCAATTCTACGCCCGATCCCAAGGGTCTGTTGCGTACGAGGATCCTGCACATCCACACCAGAGTAGTCAAAAATAAGCCTATAACCAAGTTCACACAGTTGCCCAACAGAGAGAAGATTAAAGGACAATTCAGGCACATGAAAAACATCAGGAACAGAAAGAGAAGAGGTATTGATAGTGCCAATACTTTTAACAGTCATAGATGAGCCATCAGCTGTGCGAATGAATGAGGAGTGTGGTGAAAGTGCAAATGTGGTAAACGAAGAGGGAGAAGGTGTCATATGATTGCAACAAGCGGAATCAAAAAGCCAAGAGGAAGATGTACCTGGTAAGACTGAGAGGACAGAGGAAGATGCATTACCAGAACGAGCTAGGACCTGACTGACGATAGGCTCTAAGTCAGCTGTAGATAGAGTGAAAGTGGATCCTGAAGACTCACCAGAGGGAGCAGCTGGAGAGGGAGCAACTGGAGAGGTATCACTCTTAGTAGTGGCAACCGCGACATTGGGTGCAGGAGATCTGCCCTTACGCCAACATTTATCAATAGTGTGCCCTGGCCGTTTGCAGTAACGACAAAAATTGTTGTTGCGAGTCTTATGAGAAGGTCGATTGGAAGACAATCGAGCAGGACCAGACTTGTCAGATTGCTCAGGCTGGGTTGATGAAGAACCAGAGGATGGAGCAGCCAAGACTGTGTGGCTATGTTGAGAACGCATAATCTGCAGCCTAGTTTCCTCGCGAACTAGTTCAAAAACAGCCTAGTCCAGGGTTGGAAGAGGAGTGCGATGCAAAAGTTGCCCACGAACAGATTCAAAATCAGCATGTAGAGCCAGCAAAAATTGGTAAAGGCGATGCTGATCCCTGTGTGCAGCATACATCTGAGCATCAGTAGGATCCTTCCAAATAGGATCTGAGAGAGCAAGTTAATCCCATAAGAATTGCATGCGAGCAAAGAAATCATTGATAGTCTGTCCAGGTTCCTGCTTCAGATGATCAAGTTCGAGCATAATTTGATGCTCTCGAGAGCCATCAACAGAGGAGTAGCGGGACGCAAGCATATCCCAAGCACCCTTAGCTTCATCAAAACTGCCAAATAGAGCGGAAATAGATGGAATAGTGGTGTTACGAAACCACGTAAGAATCTGATGATGATTACTGTCCCAATCAATGAGACGAGTGCGGAAAGCATCATCAGACTCAGAAGCACCTTTAGTGGTTTTGGTGATATCTCCAGTCACATAAAGCCAAAGCTTGCGCCCTTTCAGAAAACTACGCATGGATTGAGCCCAAATGGTATAGTTGGTGCCATCCAAAATAGCCTGAACATGAGTAAGAATCTCGTGTTGTGCCATCTGGTGATGTCCAATGCAAAAAACAGACCAAAAATATGAGATCAGGACGAAAAATTAAGTAGGAAACATTTGGTCAAAGCTGTCAAAAGTCAACAGTCAAAGTCAACGGTCAACACTGCCAAAGTCAACGGTCAATAGTGTACTAGGGCTGACGTGGCACCAGTGATGACGTGGCAGATGCGGACGTGGCACCAGGGCTGATGTGGCACTAGCGCTGGCGTGGCAGATGATGACGTGGCACAGTGATGACGTGGCAGATACTGTACCGGAGCAGGACTGCTGACGTGGCACTAGGGCTGACGTGGCTGCAGTGGGGACTGACACGTGGCAGACGGCAGTGGAGCAGATGCTGGCGCGTGACTGACACGCGCGTGATGCTGGACGGCGCGTTGGCGCGTGGAGCGAAGGTCCAGAAAGTTCTCCCGGCGCGTGGAGGCGCGTATGACAGTATTTGGCGGCGATTCTGGTGGATCTGGGATCGGCGGCGGCAGATCTATCAGATGGCGCGGCTTCCGAGGTGATCCGATCAATGGGAGCGGCCCGTGGACGGACGGCAGAGTCTTTGAGCGGCGCGTGGGGGAGCGTGAGGACTCTGATGAGGCGGTGCTCGGCGGCTCTGGAACGGTTTTCTTCCTAGGTTTCGATTGGTATAGGTACCAGATCGAGACGATGAGGGGAAGAAGGAGAACCGAAAAAGGACAGAGCGAGAGAGACACCAGAGGGACTGGCGGCGCTGGAAAAGAGCGAAAAAGAAGCCAAAACAAATATTATAACGGTGATTCAGAACTTGTGCTCTAATACCATGTTGAGAATAAGGTTGTATATTGAATCACACATAAAACTGTACATGAGGTGCTTATTTATATAGGAATACAATAAAACTATACATATCAATAAGCCATGTGGGACAATGAACAATATATACTAATATAGTTTAACAGTACCTCAGTGTGGATGTGCATGCATATTCCATACGATATAAAAGGCAATGGAAATATTCGTAGTTTTTTCGTCTATTTGCTTTGTTTTCACAGATATCTTTGTTTTATTTTTATGGTCACCTGATCACACAAAGGTCGCAAATGCAACTAAATGACATGATGGGGAAAAATTCCTAATTACTATGAGTGACGACCTCAATGTACAATTCCGGTTTATCCAATGCAAGTTCAGTAACCGGCCTGATCGATCTATCATGTAACTTACCACAGTTGCAAGGCTAAGTGTTTCCACCATAAAAAATGACCAGTATACTTCTGAGGATTTATGTCTGTCAACTATGCCCAAAACCGTGTCCCAATAGAAGACCTAAGAGATTGCATTAATCATTCAATTTTTTAGCACTCGCCACTCTTTATAGCAAAAGTACCCTACTGTGCTAATGTGGCAGGTTTTATTACATTCTCATGCTACCTTCATAAAATGATAATGCTCACTTCATTCATATGCTGATCGATGGTCTCTTTCTTGGCTTTGGATATACGTGCCATGTAAAGATCGATCGATCTCATGTTTTTTTTTCTTAAAGTATAAAATACCATTTTGGTATACGTGATTTGCAGGCTTATCAAATAGTTACCCGAGTTTTCAAAAGTATGATTAATGATGTTACTTGGGTTTTACAATTTTTTGGTTTTACTATCTCCGGCCGTTAATGTTCCGTAAAAAAAAAAAAATACTAATAGTTATTTTGCCACCTCTATATCCACGTTGTTATGTCACTGCCTATAAAATTATGCCACGTGTACACCTAACCAAATTAGACTTGTCATATCACCTGCAGGCTGCCATATCAACCCACACGTTAATATCCAAAGCAGAAGCAGGTAGACCGTCGATATTACATGTGCCTCTACAATCAACAAAAAAAAACACCGTCAAATAGGCAATTACCAATTTCAGTTCAACCCCATTACCGTGCGTGAGCTCTATATCCCGTTTTAACCCCATCGCTCTTTCAACTCGTCCTGCGTTTCCTTCCCCATCCAATGCTATGCGTGAGCTTCAACTCGACTCATGAACTTATTTCGCCAGATCGATTGCCTATATGTCGTTTGTTTGTTTGATAGTTTTTTTAAAGTTTCGTTTGTTTTGACTTAAAACATTTTCTATTAAAAAATATTTTTAAGGAAATCAATTTTTCATGACAATAATGTCAGTTAAAATCATTTTTTAGCGTTTGGTTCATAGAGAAAATTAATGAGGACAGTTGTGTAATATCTACCTGTTTTTGGTTTGGATGCTAACGTGTTAATTGGGGGCTGATCATATGGCTACATGTGGGTGATGTGACAAGGGGAGTTGATGTGGAAGGGTTGTGCTACACGTCCGTCTTAGGCGGACGTGTAGCGTCCGTTTAAAGAGCAAATTTTTTTTTTTTTTTTTTCATTGTCCAAAAGTCCTCACAAGTGTGAGGACTTTCGGACGCTGGACGGACGTCCAGCTCTATCCGATGTGGAAACTCTGATCTTGTTAGGTGTATACTTTGTGCAATTTTATAGGCGGTGATGTGGCCACATACACAGGTGGCAAATACACTCCTTAGTATTTTTTATGAAACATTAACAAAGGTAACAAAACTAAAAATTAATGTAAAACCCTAGTAACATAATTCACACTTATGAAAACTCGGGTAGCTATTTAACAAACCTGCAAACAACATCTATCAATTACATTGGTATTTAATCCTTTTTTTATAACTACTCACTTAAAAAAATGTTATTACCAAAGATGTTTTGTCTCCCCTCAAGTCATATATATCGACATAGTATTTACTATTAGAACAAAATAAATGTTGAATACTACACCTTATATCTCACTCTCATCATTCATATTGGGTTAATATATATGGTAGTGTACGTCTATCAACTCTATTTTTATTTTTATTTTTAATAAAAATTAATTTAAAAGATAATGGGCACAAACACAATAGAATAAGATGAGACAATGGTGTAATAGATAAGATTGTTCTTAATTATAACAAGACGTATATTTTTCATGAAATGCTTCAAACGGGTTTGGTGTGATGAAAACAATAAGTACATATAGCTTTGGGTAATTATTACAGTCGTACGTAGACAAAAAGTCTAGGTACATTAGGTTAAACCTAGACTTGCATTGCTCTTAGAACAATACGTATAGCTTTCATGAAATGCTTCAAACTGTTATAGTGTCATGAAGACATGCAATACGTACATATAGCTTTGGCTAGTTTTTTTTTTTTTTTTCTATTCAAATAGCTTTGGCTAGTTATTACAGTCGTACGTAGACCAAAAGAAAAGGACAACCAAGAAAAAGAAAAAAGCTGAAAAGAATCTCCAAAGAGTTGGGTATATGCCAAGTTTTCCTTTCCTTTCTCGCAGGCCCCAGGGGTTGTTAATTAGTTGGCTTCAGTTGGAATTCGAATTAAAACTTTGTTATAAAAAGTTTGAGTCAGGGAGGGTACGGTTGAAGTTGAACTTTTTATTCCTCCTTTAAGAAAGTTAACTGCATCCTCTCCTATTTTCAATATTCATCCAGTGCAAAAGACGTCGTGGACCGTCATGTGTCAATCGGGCCCATTAGCGTGCACGTGGGTTCTTCTTTTGATGACTGCGCGCACATGCTTCCCTTTGTTCATTTCTCTAATGGAGGGCGGCCCTTTCCACACCCTTTGCCTCACCTTAGCAAATAGGACGTTGTGGGATAGAAATACAGCTGAAGTGAAGATTTGTCAAGTAAAACTATTTTTCTCTTTCGTAAGACCTCAAATATCGTTAAAAAAAAAATAAAAAACAAAAAATAAAATAAAATAAAATGATAGAAGTACTCCGTGAAAATGGATGAATATTGATTATCGTTTTTTTGAAGGGCGAAATCAAAATTATGGGTAAGTATTCTTTTTTTTTCTATTCAATTATGGGTAAGTATTCAAGGTCGACAGTGGCCTCTTCCACTCTATATATGTTAAGGTTACTTTTATTAACCCACGTGCTGACTGTAAAGTTATACAAAGAGCCAGAGATTCCGGTACTTGGGAAATAATTACATTATGAAGGCTGCAAAGAACAAAAGATAATGGGGTTCAGTAGAGTCTGGAGGTATATATGTGGTTGAAACTTGGAAGGCCAACCTTTGCTTGACTGGAAGTCTTAACGTTATGCACAATAAACAACCATGACAAGCTTTGCTCAAAACGAGAATGGTGGGGAAAAACTAAACTTAATCCTGAACTAAAATGGTCTAACTTAATGCCTTTCTATCACTCTCTACAGTCTAATTTTTCCTTGATTTAAACGGTCAACATGTAAAATATCCATTATACCCCTATATATATACAATTATATTCTTAAATAAAAAATTTAAAAAAAAAAAAAAAAAAAACCGAAAAAAAAAAAAGAAGAAGAAGAAGAAAGAAACTAGAAAAATCTTTATAAAAAAGAGTCATATATTGCAGAGGTTAGAGACGACCATAGGTCAGTGAAGATCCATGAAAAAAAATTATAACACCAACAAAATACAATTTACTCTATAAAACACCTTCTTAAAAAGAAAAATGCTACATTTTCTTCTCTTGTCCTTCTCTCATTTTTCTATTTTTTAAAATTACCATTAGATTTGTAGTCCCTATGTATATTTACACATGAGGACCACAAATCTAATGGTAATTTTGAAAAAAAAAAAAATACAGGTAAATATTGTAGCATTTTCCTTTAAAAAATAACACAAATATTACAACCCTAGCTCCCACCTACATATCAAGCATCTCTCACACCAAAACCTCACTTTACTGTGGAAAAGGCACATTCTAGCTGTCGAAGTAAAAGTGTTCAAATTTTACCCATATTTTTAGCATTGTGTTTTTCCTTACAAAAAAAGTAGTACTGGAGATACATTAATCTAGCTTTGGTCTTAATGATCATGTCGTTATTCTATATATTAATACAAAATTCCTACAAATTAGTTTGTAGAAATTTTTTTATAAATCAAACTCTAAAAGTCATGACTTGTATTATTAGCATGTGAGAAATATTTTTTAATGAGTAATGCTATATTTTTTATTTTTTTTGTCCAACTCCATCAAACTTTACATATGTGAATAAAGATGGGCCCTACAAATTAATGCAAAAACAAACTCTTTTAAAAAAATATTAAAAAAAAAGCCACATAAACAAAGTTGAATGATGTTGGACAAAAAATTTAAAAATCTAGCAATACTTTTTTATAATATTATATATTTTTCACATTTTTTTTAATAACTTAAAAGACACGTATCACTTTTAAAAGGAATAAATGAAATAAAGAGGGTCCAGTTAGTTGAAAAATGAAAGGCAAAATTGTCCCAAAATTATTTGGTACAATTTTGCCCTTCTTTTAACTAACCGGATACTTTTCATTTAACATTTAAAGCATATTTAGCAATAGCATTCATAATAGCTCTTTAAAAACGACGAACTTTGATTTTAACTACTTTTTCTATACACACTCCAGTAATATCCTCTAATTCTCTCTCTATTTTTTTAAAATATTAATTTTAATTATTTTTTATTATTTTAAGGTGTTTGAAGAGAATGATCAGAGAAAAGAGAAAGAGAAAAATTATAATAATAAAAAATTGATATAATGTGCTACAGTAAACTTTCAAATATAAAAGTTTACTATAACAAATTTATGGCAAACCTTCAAAATAGAATATCTGCTGAAATTTTTTTTTAAAAAAAAGCTATAAAAGTTAAATATAATTAATATACTCAATTTAAAAGTATGGTAAAGATGCTCTAAATGGAGAGTATACTTCTCCCATTTAAAAGTTGATCGCTTTTCTGTTCCTCTTCTACAGTTAAAATAACAAAATAATTAAGTGGGAGTGTAAACAAACAATTTGCATGGGGACATGCAACTTTTTGACAGGGCATCCTACGAAACCTAGCTATTCTAGCTATGCACTAATGCCACTGTTTGAGAGAGATTAAAAACTTTTTTTTTTTTTTGTAAATCGAGAGATTAAAAATTTTATTTATTAATAATAAATCAAACCTTTCCCATTGGTCAGGTTTGCCAAGTTGTACTCACTAAAGCTCTATAAATACCTGCAGAGAGGGAAGGGTTTATGCAACTCAAATGCTTAGTTGATTTAAGCTCTACCTACTTGCTTTCTTAGCTGATTCCAACTCTAGCTACGCAACTTGCTTGCTAAGCTAGCTGCTCTAAATTTCTTAGCCGATTTTACCCCCCCTATCTTTGTCTTTCGATCTCTCTCAACCTAGCTCAATGGCCCAGAACAAGTTAATCTCTGCTTTTCTTTTCCTTGTTTTGATTTTCGCCCAAGAAATTCAGTGTTTAGAGGGAAGGCGTTTTCTTGTGGGGAAGAATAACGAATTCCAAACCCTCCAAACCCAAAATAAAATCTACAAAAAGGAAACTATTAAGCATGGCGGTAATTTGCATGGTGATGACTCAGCAAACAAGGCAATTGCTAAAGAGTCTCCTCCTACACCACCATCCTTAGGTGGGTCTCAGCCGCCTCCTCCAGTACTTCATGACATCAATGCCTTTAGGCCCACAACTCCAGGTCACAGCCCCGGTGTCGGACATTCCATTGAAAACTAGGGCGACTTAATTCCTGCATGCATGTTTTATGTGATCGCATGCATTTTCTCTTTCATAGTGCAGGAAATAAGTTCAGTTGTTAGAAATTAAGGGTGTTGTTTTCTCTTGCTTTAAAAAAACAAAAAAAAACAAAAACAAGCATTTGTAATTAGAATATTCCTCTATGTTATGGCTTTTGCTTTTGGTTCATGTTAAAACGTGTAGGGTTTGTAACTCTGTATAGTTGTGCAAGCAATAAGGCATTGTAATTTGTAGTTCTTCATGAATTTGCTTGGTTTTTTATGAAATATTATGGAACTGTAAGTTTATCTTTCTTTATTTTTATTTTTATAATTTTCATCACCTGATCACCACAAAGGCCGCAAATGCAACTTATGGGGGGAAATTCCTAGCTACTATGAGTGAAGAACTTAATGTCCAAATTAATCCAGTTAAACTAAATTCAGCGACCAATTAAAGGGAAAGAATATATTGATCGTCAACTTAATTATTACTCACCTTCCTATAGTACCCCATGTGATTTTTAAGTTGAAATACTTTCACTTGAGAGAATTTTTTTTTTTTTTCAGTGAAAGTATTTCTGTTGGTTGCTGCACGTGACGGATATATATAGTTAGAGAGAAACCCCAAGAGTACTACATTGCCTAGATTTTTGTGGAGTCATTCACTCCTGAAGCAACCATAACTGGTAGCTGAGAAACACCTCACATTCAGCCAGACCACTCTTATCACTAACCATAAAATTTTTTGATACATTTATGGTTTCGACCTTAAAAATGACAGAATACTACTTAGGAATGTGTATCAACTATATCCAAAAACCGTGTCCTAAAACAGGCTGGAGATTGCAATCGTTCAAATTTTAGCTATTCATTTGAGTAAAATTAAATTTAAACCGTTAAAAAACTACAAATATCACTTCAAATATTTTTACAACACCTAAACTAAATTAAATCTAACTATGCTAATGTGGATTGGCTGAAATCATGTGGCGAGTTTTATTGTATTCTCATGTGATGATCGTCTCTTTGTAGACTTTAGTTATGTCAGGTGAAGATCTCATGTTTTTCCTTTCTTGTTTAATTTCCCCCTAACCTACAAGTGCAGTTTCGGCAATTAATTGTATATTACGAGTTTATTAAGGCCTTTTTTTAAAAAAAAAAAAATATTATTTAGAAGTAAAATGTTTTTGATAAAACTTTTTATTATTTTGAATGTTTGGGCTGGATGAAAACTTTTGCTTAACCTAAATTATTTTTAGGTTAACGCAATTTTTTTTACAAAATTTGGGAGAACAACTTATATTCTTTTCAAAAATGTAAACCATTTTCCTTAGGATGCCAAATCGCTTCCCCTACCACATGCAAACCCCAAAACATGCACCACCCTACGCTAGTGCCACTATATATACGATCTTCTTCGCAAACGCCAAATCTCTTGAAAAATTAAGCTTCTCTTCACCAAATAATGGAAAAACAGTACTACGTATTGCATTTTTCAAAATATTTTTGACATCAAAAAAATATTTTATGTGGAAACAAATTGAGCCCAAATTTCAAAACAAAATAAATTCATAAGACATTTTTTCCTAATTGCTGTTTGTACAGCTATTATATATAGTACCTTATAAGTCAAATACGCAATGATATGGTATTTTAAATGCGATTTTTGCCAGTCTCTAGTTTAGATGATGATAGTAGCTAGTAAATTCAAATTACAACGCTATGTCTCTCTCTCTCTCTCTCCCTCCATTATTCTTCCGGACGTTACCAAGCAAAAAAAAAAAGAAAAGAAAGAGAACTACCGTTAAAATCTTGTAATACGATCTCTATTGCATAATGCGAGTACAGTTTTCCATATGCATCTAAATCTCTTCAATATGCACGCATCATGTAGTATCTCATAATATGCCTCTTCGAAGAGTCAAGAGCCATCCAGATCTCGTATGGCATCTGACTACCTTCTTACTTTCGCACATATATCGTTCCATGTCTTTAATTATGGCTAGGAGAATTGTCAAAGATGGTGTCCCCTTCCAGACCATATCACCATAAAATTCACTGTTGAACGTTATAGTTTTATGAAAACAATGCTTCTAGATTTGGCTAACTCATCTCACGCTATTATGACAGACATAGACAAAAAGTCTACCTAGACGTAGGGAAAGATTACAGAAGATCTCGAACCACCGTTTAGATTCAAAAGATACCATAGATATTCGCAGACCTCTTTCCGCCGGCGTCACTATCAAGCAACGACCGGTTGCACGTTCTTGTTGCATTAATTTTATTAAACTAACCACTAAGTATCGTCCAACGTTAATGCTCGTGCACTACAGCCTAGCGCAACAGGAGAGGTCAAATTCTCTTTGTTTGCTTTCGTATAATAAATTATCATTACTGTACTGACTAAGAATCTGTTAGTTCAGTGTTCCCCGGTTTCAGGAGCCAACCGCGCAGGAGAACCTTTTGCAAGATTCTCTATATTTAATTTATCCTAAATGGAGGCGGCCCAGCTTGCGGGAAGTGGGGTTGAGGCAGAGCACTTTGGAGTTCTCATCATTTTGCCTTCAGGCAAAGGGGAGTGGTCGGGCCTCCAACGGGGTTGTCGGCTGTGGTGCGTTTGACTTGACTTTTTTTTTTTTGGTACGATCGAATATGCCAAATCATCAAACCTTGTCATAATTTAAGCATGGGAATGCTTCAGCTTATTCTCCTTACCATTTTTGCAATGCAATTATTATTATTATTATTTTAATTTTAGAAGCACATCGGGAAAGATGGTTAAGAAATTGACTTAAGAATGAGCTCAAGCATTATTCTTTAAGCATTGTGATGAATTCAATCTTCACAAATATTTTTATATAGCGTAGAGGCTGTTTTGGGCGCTGGCTTTGATTATAAGGGATATTTTTCAATTTAAGGAAAATATGAGAGGTAGAAACCCCATGAGAAATGTTATAAATTTTGGGTCTGCTTTGGGTCCTTAAATCTAATAGTGATTTTGAAATGTAGAATGATACCGATAGATGCTATAGCATTTCTTTATACTTTATTCTCTAAACCATCTCTCAACCATCTCTTTTACAACTTCATCATTAGATTGATGAGATTCACATAAGGGTCTTACAAATTTCAAATTCAATAGTAAATTCACGTATCCAATATACGGAAATAGTTGAAAGATGGTCTACAAAATGATTTTTATTATTTGTCAAACCCCATTGTAATTCTCCTCTTTAATTCCCCCTTTCCTTATATGGAATAAAAATAAATAAATAAATAATTAAATAAGGAAAATATGAATATAACTATACGTTATAAAAGTCAATAGCATTAACTTGTACGTACCTGCTATTTTAATGGACAAAAAAATAAAGGTATTTCTACTATTTGTACTCATTTATCATATATATATTTACTTTATATCGATTGATGTATTGTATTTTAAGTAATTTTTTTAAAGTAACTAATATTAAAAAAAGGAATCGCTATACAGCATCTCATAATTTTTATCTCATTCTTTAACTTTTCAAAATTACATGAATCCATGTGTACCCACATATCAAATGGTGATTTTTGAAAATAATAAGAGGATAGGATAATTAAGGAAGAAAGAAATCATTTCTTCATTAAAAAAAAAAAAAAAAAACCCACTTAAAACACACCATGAAAATCTTATATGTTTCCATCACAATAATTTTTTTTTTATTAAAAGGCCATGTACTCGAAACGTTGGCTCCACTAAAATGTTGTCCCCATAACTTTCCTTTTGGTAATTAAGTGAAAGTTCCTATAGTATATCAATAGAATCTTGCTTTAATAGAAAGAATCTTACCTCGTGATGTGGCACATTCCGATTGGTGACACATTCCGATTGGTGACACGCCAAACTCCCAGTGAAGAGTCAAACCTAAACACAAAAGAAAAAATTATAATGGAAAATGCTTAAACATCTACTAGAATGTCTTTTAGGAAATCAACTAGCATTTTTTATTATTATTTTAAATCAAATGGGGCCCACCTCTTCAAATAAAGATATGGGCCCCACTTGATTTAAAAAAAAAAAAATGCTAGTTGATTCCCTAAAAGAATTTCTAGTAGATGTTCTAGCACTCCTCAATTATAATATTATTTCTCGCGACAACTAAAATTTCGGCTTTTATATGAACCATCCGTAGCATGCACAGGAGGATACCTTTAATTGCCATTAGCGATCAATGCATTTGCACTAGCTAGGCTAATATTTTCACTCTCTCTCTAGGTAATTAAGCGAGTATTTATATAAGAGTAATTATATATATTAACTTTAAGTTTATTTTGTATTTATCAAAATTAATATGACTTTTGAAATTATTATTAGCTAGATTCAATAGTAATTTTAAAAGCCACATCAATTTTGATTGATACAAAATAGATATAAGAACTGTCATGTGTCATTAATCTTTATATAAAAGAAAAACTATATAACCACATAAGATAATATTCAGACAATATACAAACTAATTAAGCTAAAAATCAATTAAGATAGGTGGGAGACTTGGGCTTGGTTTGACAACACATTTTCCTCCCCTATAGAAAGGACGAAGTTACGTGAGAATCTTATGCTTTATTTTATTTATTTTTATTTTTTTTTTAATGGTCATCTAAAAGCACTTTATTAAATTCGTGCTCAATTTATTAATTTTTTTAAAAAAATCAACTTCACTTTTTATATTCCATCAATCACTTTCTAACATTTTTTTTTTTTTTCACTTTTTATAGTATATCTATTACTTTTTATTATTATTCAAATAAAGAACTCATTAAAAAATAAAACTTTTTCACTTTTTCTTATAAAAAATTAACAACATTCTTATTACTTTATATCACATCAATAAATTCTTATTATTATTCTAAAAAAAATCCCAAAAGTGTTTACCAAACCCACCACGGTGGCCCCCGTGCCAACATGGAAACAAATCCTAAGGGAAGCCACCTACCTTGGTGAATACATAAAAATACATTTTCTTTTAATGAATAATAATTTTATTAAACAAAACTGATATATATATATATAAGGAAGGGAAGCCACACGTACGGCCGTTCTAGTAACAACAAATTAAAACAGAGATTGCATAAAAATGATCTAACCAACATACAACAAAACAAACAAAAAAAAATTCGTAGACCTAAGTTCTAACCAGCCCTAAATAAAATGTTAGCAAAGACATTGTCAACACTCAGCGATTACATTATTGCAGGCGCAGCGTGATCAGCTTGATTATACGGCCATGCAATACGCTTAAGCCACTTCAAGTCCAAATATAGATCGATCGAGCGTCAATGGACTCGGGTTTTGCTTGTGCATTCATAATGTTAAAATCTAAAGGAAAATATATGTTAGCCTTTCCAACTACTACGATGCACTTTTGTATTTATGCAACAAACTTTAAATCGTGACACTTGACTCCCACTAATTATAACTACCACATTTTATGAAAAAGCCACTCCGTTAGGAAGTGGCGTTAAAATGAACGAAAAAATAGGTGATCACGTGTGGTGCACTTGACTATTTTTGAATGTTTCTTACCATAATGGCCTTAACATTAAACAAATAACAAAATTAAATAGGAAATGAAAATTAAATAAAATATTTAATTGAAATGAAAGATGAACTATAAAGTTAGGGTTCAAACTCATCATATTTGCTTTGATAACATGTTAAATCAGCATATCCTAAAAATTTAAATTGATAAGAAATAATAAATTTAATCAATTTATTAGTATTGTAGGTGTATATGTTATTGTGAATCTAAAAAACACGTTCTAGTGGAATAGTAAAAATTAATATATAGATATACTATATATATATATATATACCATAAGACACTTACACTTAGCTAAGGGTTTAGTCGTGACTCATGTTGGCGCATGACAACACATCCTCTCAATTATCGATAGCAGATTGATAGATTTTGGTAAGAGATATATTAGATGTCCATCTAAAAATTTACTATTGAATTTGTTGGATTTACATGGAACTCACATGTAGGTCTCACAAATTTAATAATAAATTTGCAAGAGTTGGATAGGGAATGACCATGGAGTTGGAAAAGAATTATTTTTCTTTTGGTAAGGTGTTCAGGTAGCTCTTTTTGGTGTTTCTTTTGTGGGGTTGTTGGGCAATCGTGGTGGATCGATTTGTAGTTCTATGTCTTTTTTTGAGTGAGAGTCAAGGCACGTGTTGGCTCTAGTCAGAGCGCTCCAACAGCTGCCAATTCTTGACAACCTATCCGTTGTAGGGTGGTTGGAGCTAATGCGATGGATGGTCTGGGGTGCAGAAATTTGTTTCTTTGTTTTGGCTATTTTTTGTTAGTTCGTTGTTCTGAATTGCTTTCTTTGTGTTGCTGAATACTTTTTAGCTTGGTTTTTTAGGAATTGATATCCATTACAATTAGGCTGTTGAATTTCATAAAAATTCGGGCAGCTTAATTGTAGTAGTATATTCTCATCAATTGAGTGCACACATGAGGAAAAATATTAAAATATTAATTAAATGGTTAAATTTATCATTTTTTAGGGAGCGTTAGAAGATTAATTCAATGATTAAATTTCGAGTTTTAGTTCACATGCAATGGAGAATGTTAAAGTATTAATTAAAGGATTAAAATCATCATTTTTTCTCTAAACTTTTAAAATAAATGATGATTTAACGAACAAAGTCATGAAAATAAAACTAGAACACGAAAGAACAAATTGAAATCTACAATTATTCTATTGGAGCTAAAATTCAACATATATAAGTTGGATGGCTCTTTGCAACGGAAATGAGCATTATGTCATGCATAATGCAATATATCAGCAGATCTTTGAGAGAAGTAGCAGTAACAAGAAACTACTAATACTTGCTGAAAGATAGATTTTCTTTACGCACGTTTATTTCCACTACGAGAAATTTACTTCCTTTTTTTTTTTTTAGATGAATAAAATTTTTCATTCAACACAAAGAACTTACACAATCCTCAAGTTGCTCAGCAACTTCCCTTCAGCAGCTACTAAATCAAGAAATTTACTATTTAGCGGCTAGTAATCATTAAACCCACTTTGATAATATTTCCACGTACATACCATAAATGAAGAATTTCAAACTGCATATTCCTTTTGGCTAATTATTATGGACAGATGTGTTTCATTGATTTTGCTTGACCAAAAGAGTTCTAAGCTTGTACACCAGCCATCCACATATAATACTATATATACATCTAGTAATTAGTGGAGCGTGCAGATCGAGAATCCCTAGCTTTTTGGTGCATTTCATTTCGGTGGAGGCGTGGGGCCGACTAACTCATTCTTGTGATCATCATTAATTCTAAATTAACATATCTTTGGTCTCCAGTCCCTACTTGTCAAATAATAATTTGATTAAAAGACTGCGGCCCTCACTAAACATTAACATAGGGAAGCAACTCTTCAGTCAGCCTTACAAGAGTTCGATCGTTATATCGTCAAGGACCATGCTTCAAGATTTAGACGGTTTCAATTGATAAATTGTTCAGCAAGTGATCAGTGTGAGTGCCTGAATGTGTGGCTGTTTCACTTTGATATATTTTCAAAGATATAGAGGGTCAAGGGGAGATACGCAAGATTTTTTTTTTTTTTTTTGAGGTAATTATGAAGGGAGATCTTGGACCCCATTTATGTAGTGGACTAAAACTAGTACTCTCTCAGAGGTCACCTTACAAACCGTCCAAATTTTAAATCATGCAGTCCTTATAGTTTATATAATAATTAGTGGTAAAGATTCGAACAGTGTATAGTATGCCCTCCAAGATTATAAATACCAATTGAAACTAGAACTTATAATCATAATCGGATTTGCCTCTGCCTAGCTCTCTGTCCTTCACCTCCTCCTCCCTCTTGCTATCTTATTTTATCTCTTCCTTCACTCATGGAAAATTTCCAAGCCATATGTAAATGTGCTATTCTTCTTGCACTACTAGTTGCTTGCCATGGAGTTTTCGTTATCGAAGCAAGGAAAATGAAGTCAACAGAACCAAATTACAGCTTTAGCTTCCCTGACTCAGATGTTGTGCACAAAGATGATTTCCGACCTACAACGCCAGGCAACAGCCCTGGTGTTGGCCACTCTTTTCCTCTTGATGAAGCTAAGAGCCCAAAGGCCCTAAATGTTAAACAACATTCTCTTACAAGATTCAAAGACGGTCGCCGGCCACCCACAGCACCCGGACACAGCCCTGGCGTTGGCCACTCTTTTCCGCTTCATGAAGCAGACGTTGAACCAAAGGCAGAAGGTAAAAGACTGGATGCTACACATTCTCTTACAGGATCCATAAATGCTGACCGGCCCACAGCACCCGGAGAAAACCATGGTGTTGGCCACTCTTTTCCTCTTCATGAAGCAGCTAGACATTCTCTTACAGGAGAGATAGATGCTCACCGCCCCACAGCACCCGGACACAGCCCCGGTGTTGGCCATGTTCTTCAAAACAAAAATGCAGAACCAAATGCGTAGACATGTACGTACGTACAAACACAACTAGGTTGCTTAATATTTGGTCAGTAGTATTCTTGTTGTTCAAAGATTTTAAAGAGTATTGTTTGTAATTAGTTTGATGCTTTCGACGGTCTATTCATGCAGACTGGCTGTCGTATATTGTATATTAAACTATCTATGCATGCTGTAATATTAAGGTTGTTCTCAATATGCAAAATAAATAAAAATATCTCATCTCTCCTCTTCTCTTCTCTCTCCCCACCCTCATACACACATGAATGATCAATTAAAGAGCTATCATGATTCATGACCACAAAGTTCAAGCCAACATGAAGATACGGAGTCAAACAATTTGAGCCTTGAGGGTCAAATATGACATTATCGAAAATATAAGGGTAAAACTTAGAACACAGCAGAATAAATTACAAAGACGAAGAAAAAACTAAAGCCATGCACTTGAAAAGTGAAAAAGGAAAAAAAAAAAAAATCCAACACATGGAAAAAATATAAGAGAAATGCCCCAAAAGCGAAGGAACAGCTATTTTTACTGCGTGGAAAAGAGTCCACGCAAGTGGTTGACTCTAAGCCGAACCCAAAACACAATTTATTAGACATAGTTTGAATCAAATGTTGATATGTATCAAAAATTGTAAAAGAATTGTATGGTACACATATCAGCCTATTTGAAATAAATGAGCGTGAAGAGTAACATTCATTACTAATAACATTTGTGGTAAGTATTTTGTCTATGGCAAAGATCCTACTCAGACAGTCATACTCACTTTTCTTTGGTGCATGAGGACATATGATTGCTGTATTGAAATTTCAATTAACGGTTGGAATTGAAATGCGGTCAAGCAGTCAAGCGGCCTTCAAGCCACAAAAATTACTTTTTCGATTTGTGATTAAAAGGCTTTTTGCTATAAAGGGACGATATTTGTTGTAAGTCACACATTATTAGAGAAATTAGTTAATTTGCTCCTTATAAGATTGTGGCATCCCTCACTCTTTAAGGCATCTTTTGAAGTTAAATTATTCTCACATTTCACATATTATGTGAATTCTAATAATATTGAAGTTGGAACCTTTTCGTGCTCCTTTATGAAAGTTAACTACTCATGGTATTTCAATTTATTCATCCAATGTTAAGCAATGTAGAAATGAAATAATATAAGCTAAAATTTATGATTTGAAGGGACCACATGTCAGTTCCTTTTTAGATTCATTAGCTATAATGCTTAATTATTTTACTAGCTACGCTTCTTAGGGTGTGGCTTTTATACGTTTGGAAGAAAATAAATTGTTAACTGAATGCAGCACATCTTGACTTTGATGCCAAATGATATGTGTGTGTGGTGGATTGTAAAATCAAACAAACACAAGATCATATGCATGATAGTCTTCCCAAAACCAAGAAGAATCAAAGAAATTAGAGAAAATAGAAGAAAACTTGACCTTAAGGAGTTTTTTATTGAAAACTGATGAAAATTTAACATAAACCGTTACCTAACCCGTCCTTATTAGGCTTGTATAGAAAATAGAGTGGTAATCCTAAACAAAAAAAAAAAAAAGGAAATAAAACACTAGGCCAATCGCGATCTCATTCCAACGACACATGCAATGAAACCTAAAAACACTAAAAACCATCATCGATCGAATGGGGACCAACTGAGACTCTGATTGTTAAAATATTAATTTAAATGATTAAGTCTACTTTTAATTTCCTATCAGCTTAACATTTTGGGAGAAGTAAAAATTTAGCATGATATCAGATAAATTGTCCTGAATTTGAACATTTTTCACCATCATTCATCCCCCATTATTTCAATTAAATATTCAGTGTGTTGTGTCACATTTGTTGAAAGAGAGTTTGAGTCCACGCTTGAGGGAGAATGTTAGACTATTAATTTAAATTACTAAGTCTATTATTTTCTATTAATTTTAGTTTTTCAGATAAATGGTGATTTAATACCGATCGGATGCCTCAAAAATAAGTATTGAAGATGCTGCAACACCTCGTTCGGATGTGATCAATCGAGACTCCAACTGATGCTCTGGAGAACAGAATTTGTATTTCTCTTGATGGCCTGTTCTGACCCAATAAATATGGATATTGAAAAAATTTCATAAAGTATAAATTTGTAACCCTTTAAGTACGTTTTCCAACACTATCAAAATTGTCTCAATATTGAGACCACAGAATATGATAACCGTTTAACGATGACTGGTATTCTCATAATATGATGATGAAGGCTAGGCCAGTTTTCCAAAATGATTGAGGGAGTTCATATTATTTCAAACCATTCTATAGTTCATATTATTTAGGGTGTGGCTTTTACACGTTAGAAAGAAAAGAAATTGCTCTGGACCGTCGTGTGTCAATCGGGGCCGTTAGGTTGCGTTCTGCTTTTTGTGTCTGCGCATGCTTTCCCATATTCCTTTCTTCTCCTCCAATGGAGGGCGGCCCTTTCTACTCAGCTTCGCCACAAAAGATAAGTTGTGATATATAGAAATATAGCTGAACTGAATAGTGATGATTTGTGTGGTAAAACCATATACAAGAGAGTTATAAGACCTCAATTGTTGAAAAAAAAAATGATCTTGTAAAGTTAAAAAATTTCAAAAAAAAAAAAGAGAGAGAGAAACATTGCATGAAATTAAGAGAGAAATTTTCATTCAACAAAACGAGAATAACAGTTACATCAAAGTCGGTATATATCGATGATGGGCAAGTATTATTCAAAGGTGGACACCTTTTACGCTATTTGTAAGGTTATTTTTATTAACCCATGTGCCGGCGGCTGTAAAGTAACACGAAGAGCCATGTAAACCTTTTTGAAGTGTAATACCAGCCGCTAGATATATATACATGGGAAACAATATTGAAAAGGCTGCAAATTAAGTACAAAAATAATGGGGGTTCATCAGGGTCCGGAGGTATGCGGTTGGAAAGCTGACCTTTTCTGGCTGAAAGTATTCACGTCTGCGTGAAGAGAAGTGGGGGGCCATAACAAATTGGAACCCCATGACAAATTTTGGTGGGGGACTATGAATGCCCAACTTGTCCTCCACATACCTTACTTATATGATACATAAAATATTACCACCAAGTTGTAATTACACGAGTTAGAAACCATACATACACCCACGATGTTAAAATGACCCAGGTACATTCTAGCTGTCGTCTTAAATCATGATCACTATTTTGAATAGAATCGTCATGTACCCGCGCGAGTATAATATTGGTATCCAACACGATTCTCTCTGGATTTTCTGCACTCCAGCACTTTTCTAGCGTTAAAATAACAAAATATTTAAAATGGTATATGCAAATGAACGGTTTGCATGCTGACATTCAATTTGCTTTTG
>FXXK01000028.1:1808992-1912861 GCA_900184695.1 Betula pendula | reverse complement strand
TTTTATATCCAAGAAACTCAGTGTATAGAGGGAAGGCGTTTGCTTGTGGGGAAGAATAACAAATTCCAAAACCTCCGAACTGAAAATAAAATCTATGAAAACGAAACTATTAAGCACGGCGGTCTGTTGCATGGTGATGACTCAGCAAACGTGGCAATTACTAAAGAGTCTCCTCCTCCACCACCATCCCTAGGTGTGTCTGGGCCGCCTCCTCCAGGTCATGACATCGATGACTTCAGACCCACAGCTCCCGGCCACAGCCCCGGTGTCGGGCATTCCATTGAAAACTAGGGCTACTAATTCTTAGTACTAGCTCCTGCATTTTCATATGACATGCATGTTCTCATTCTTCGTGCAGGAAATGAGTTCATGCATGCTGTCTGTGTATTATCAATTATGCTGTTCTAGCCACGTAATTTGCCTTCCTTTTATCTTGTCTGTATATTAATTATGTTATCGCTTTAATTTGGATTTCGGTTCATGTAGGGTTTGTACCTCAGTGTGGATGTGCATGCATATTCCATACGATATAAAAGGCAATGGAAATATTCGTAGTTTTTTCGTCTATTTGCTTGGTTTTCACTGATATCTTTATTTTATTTTTATGGTCACCTGATCACCCAAAGGTCGCAAATGCAACTAAATGACATGATGGGAGAAAATTCCTAATTACGATGAGTGACGACCTCAATGTACAATTCCGGTTTATCCAATGCAAGTTCAGTAACCGGCCTGATCGATCTATCATGTAACTTACCACAGTTGCGCTAGGCCAAGTGTTTCCACCATAAGAAATGACCAGTATACTTCTGAGGATTAATGTCTGTCAACTATGCCCAAAACCGTGTCCCAGTAGAAGACCTAAGAGATTGCATTAATCATTCAATTTTTTAGCACTCGCCACTCTTTATAGCAAAAGTACCCTACTGTGTTAATGTGGCAGGTTTTATTACATTCTCATGCTAACTTCATAAAATGATAATGCTTACTTCATTCATATGCTGATCGATGGTCTCTTTCTAGGCTTTGGATATACGTGTCATGTAAAGATCGATCGATCTCATGTTTTTTTTTTTTTTTTTAAGGATTAAATACCATTTTGGTATACGTGATTTGCAGGCTTATCAAATAGTTACCCCAGTTTTCAAAAGTATGATTAATGATGCTACTTGGGTTTTACAATTTTTTGGTTTTACTATCTCCGTTAATGTTAAGTGAAAAAAAATACTAGTAGTTATTTTGCCACCTATATATACACGTGGTTATGTCATTGCCTATAAAATTATGCCACGTGTACACCTAACCAAATTATACTTGTCATATCACCTATAGGCTGCCATATCAATCCACACGTTAATATCCAAAAAACAAAAAAAAAGTGTGGTTTAAAACAAGATAAATGCTTATATATACTTGTCATATCACCAAAGATGTTTTGTCTCCCTTCAAGCCATATATATCACCATAGTATTTACTGTTAGAACAAGATAAATGTTAAATATTATACTTTATATTTTATACTCATCAATCCTACTAGGCTAATATGGTAGTGTCTATTTGCTTTTAATTTTTTTCTTTTTTCCTAATAAAAGTTTATTCAAGAGTGAAAGGGTACAAATACATTAACCTAATAGAATGAAAGGAGATGAAGGTATAATAGGTAACATTACTTTTTAAAAAAAAGACGTATAGTGTGATGAAAACAATATGTACATATAGCTTTGGCTAGTTATTACAATCGTACCGTACCTAGACAAAAAGTCTAGGTGCAAAAGGCTAAACTTAGACTAGCATTGCTCTTAGAACGATACGTATAGGTTTCATGAAAGGAAAATGTTAGAATATTTATCTAAATTCTTCTTCTATCATTCTAAATATCACTATCACCATTAGATCTATAGATTTATATAGGATGAATGAAAAATTTGAATAAATATTCTAGTATTTCGCTTCATGAAATGCTTCAAACTGTTTTAGTGTGATGAAAACATGCAATACATATAGCTTTGGCTAGTTATTACAGTCGTACGTAGACAAAAAGTCTAGGTGCAATAGGACCGTTAAACCTAGACTAGCATTGTTCTTAGAACAATACGTATAGCTTTCATGAAATGCTTCAAACTGTTATAGTGTGATGAAAACAATACGTACGTAGACAAAAAGTCTAGGTGGAATATATAGGTTAAACCTAGATGTAGTGGAGTAGTGCTAGCCTGCTAGGCGTCAGAACTTCTGATTAAATTTTTATATTTTTTTTAAGTCACAAATGTGAAGGTATTCTGATTCGTCAGAAAATTCTGACGCCTGGCTAGCACACTACTCAGACGAAGTGAAAAATTGTAGAAGATCTTGAACCTTGGAAATCAAAGATACCATAGAGATTCTCTCTGTCCGCTAGAGTCGCTATCATACAATGACCGTTTGCACGTTCTTGCTGCATTTTTATTAAACCAACCACCAATTAAGGATCCCCCAACATTGCTCGTGCGCAACAGCCCCGCACAAAAGAGAATTTGATTCTCTTTGTTCTCTTTTGTATAATCTATCATTACTTTGTCTAAGTATCTGTTAGCTCAGGGCTTCCCCGCTTCGAGGAGCCAACCGCGCAGAAGTTCTTTTGCAAGATTCTCATTTTTTAGTTCATAATTCAAATGCGAGGGGGGGGGGGGGGGGAGTGGGGTTGAGGAAAAAGCACTTTCCAGCTTTAATCATTTGCTTTACTTTGGCTTATACGGCTAAAAAAAATTACTAACAACGACTTATTTTATGACAAAGGGGAGTGGTCGGGCCTCCAACGGGCTTGGTGGCTGTGGTTCGTTTGACTTGACTTCTTTTAATTTCTTGACCATGATTTTGTTTTTCTAATCAAATTTAAAGCATGGCCACCAAACAGTATGAAACAGGCTCAGGTCCATTGACATGAAGCTAGGTCTGATGCATATGTACTGACGTCACTCATTCGCAGCAGGAAACTGAGCTCGTGATTTCATCCATCCATCCAAAGGTATGGGCCGGGGTGGATATATATGTCATTTGACTCAATCAAGACGTACATTTCTTCACAAATATTTTTGTCATATGGCGCGGACTGCGGAGGTTCTTTTGGGCTTTGATTTCAAGGGGCATTTATTAATGGATTCAAGGAAAATATGGAATAATACGCTATAAAAGTTAAAAACATAGTAACTTGTGAAGAAGACAACAGTAGGTTTAGAAATGACCAAGAGCTTTAACAAAAAATTGAAAAGCTCCGGCCGTAACTCATCAGATGAGACTGTGAGAGAAAATTAAAGAGAGAGACCAGCTGCCACTCGTTCCCGGCAAAAGATAAGTTTGTCCTTTTTTGTCATTTTTTTTCTCTCCTTTTGAGGAAGAATATATGTAACGATCCATCCACTACAATTCCCACATAAACATGCGTAAGTGTGAAGTTTTGATAGGTTAATATTTATCATGATTTTGAAACGCGTTATATAAAAAAAATGCGAATATACATACATGTAGGACGCCACAATATATATTGTCTGATAATGAAATTTTGGTGTATTAGAACTTTGAATTTCAAGTGAATTTTTCTTTCAATTCATAAATTATTATTCTATCTTTGATAATAAATTTTTTTCATAATCCCCTTTACCTTTAGAGGTATCTTACATTGAAAAAAATTATGTAAATCTTAGTGTTGTTGTGTATGATTGTCTAATCTTATTTATGGTAATCATGACATTTTGCACGACACAAAGCATGATGCAATGAGCAGGTAGTGTAATGTGCAGCAGCCTCGGTGAAAGGCTGTCCAAACCTTACCAGTTGGAACAGTTGTTCGAGCCATTCGAATCCCATATATTCCGAGCACTTTCGAGCAGGTAGGATTTAAACAGACTCTCACGTAGGAGTACACTATGTATTGCATTTGCATGGGATGCATCCCATATATAAAAATATATGATACAGTTATGGTTACGGTTACGGTTACTGCAGTAGTGTAAGGGATTAACAAATAAGTGGTCAAGAGGGTTTTGAAATACTAGTGCCTCATACTCCCTCGTGATTTCGTAAAAGAGGAATCTAACAAAGAATCTTTACCATTTGGCGGCTTGTAATCATTTAACCCACTTGGACATGTTAAGATACCACAAAGAAAAGAATTTCAAAATACAGAGTCCAGTACGGCCATCTTTTTCTTTTTGGGTAATAATGGACAGATGTGTTTCTTTGATTTTCTTTGACCGAAAGATTTTGAGCTAGCTTCTACACCAGCCATCAACATATCATACCATACATCTCTAAGTGGAGCGTGCAGAGAATCCCTTACTCTTTGGTGCCTTTCATCTTGATGGTGGGGTTAGGCCGACTAATTAAACTCATTCTTAATTAAATAGATTAATTAACATATCTTACTTAATTAAATAGATTGCCGTCTTCTCAAACCTTTCAACAGTTTAGCAACTCTTCAGCGTGACCAGAGGTCACCAATCTTCAAGCTTCCACTACAAAAAAAAAAAACGCGCGCGAAGATTTCTTGGGTTTTTTTTTTTTTTTTCTAATCAGTTTCTTGCGTTTTTAAACGCCAATATATCACTGATGAGTTTATTCATTAAATTTGGTGAAATGACAAATGGACAATTTATACTCCATGAAGATCACAATCAAATTTAAACTCCATGTCATATCCCCATTCAATAGTGATATGTTTGCGCTATATATATATATAAAAGAATAAATAATAATGATTACAGTGGACTGCAAAAAAAAAAAAAAGGCCCCCTTTCAGACGTAAAAATAAACGTCTGAAATCAGAAAATTTATATAAATTCTGTCATATTTATATAAATTTTCTCTTGCTTGGAAAAAATAATGTATAAAAAAGTTGTAAGAAAATGATAAGCAAGCCATTTTACTTGGGTCCCTTTTTTTTTCGATTTAAAACTTTTTTTGAAAAAGATTTTTTTTAATTTTTTAGTGTTTGATACGAATAAAAATTTTGGTCAAATCAATAACATTTTTGATTGACCCAAAAAACCTTATTCAAATAGTATAAAATTGTTTTCCTTTGTAAACATTTTCCAAATTTGATATTTTCCTTCTTGACGTATAGTATCCGACCTCCTCGTGAGCACTTTTTTCTTGCTCACAATTGACGCTGCTACTGTCATAGTACTAGTTGCTTGAGCGGCCGCTGAAGTTGTCGATGCCGCCACCACTGCCTTTGTTGTTGTCATCGATGTCATAGTTTTTTCGTACTAGTCAAACATTTAAAAAAATATATATTTTTAACGAAATCATTAAAAACTTCAAACATTTTGCGTTCAATAAAAAATATTTTGTATCAAAACAAACCGTCTTAAATTGAATATTAGACCAAGATATTGTAATTAGCTCTTCCTATTACATGTAATAAGAGTATCTAATTCTACCTCATGCTCTATTAGCTGCCACTATTTCATATAATTTTCAAAAGATAAATGTTTTTTAGCATTTTTAAAAATATTTTTTAGTATTTTTGTCTTATGTGGCATGTCCGTTGAATCATTTTATATATTAATAAAATAAAATAATTCAATGAATGTGAACTTGACAAATAAGTAAAAATGCTAAAAATTAGCTTTTGAAAATGTTATAAAACATTTTTCTTTTCAAAAATATCATTGCCAGCCGCAAAATTGAGGAGCGTGGATATCCTAGGGAATCTACTCGGTAGGCATGTAGCTAGGATCCTAGTGTGCTAATTAATTAAGGGACTTTAGTCTTGTACAGCTTACAAGTGTAGAAGACAAAGGGAATCACGCGTTAGAAAGTTGCACAACAGTAAAGGCCGGTCGAAGCCCACCATGTGCGGCCCTCCTTATATGATTATTTAAAATGGAAAGAATCGAGTGGAACCAGCAGCTAATGTACATTGTATGTAACCAAATTAAGCCCAAAGAAATTCTAAAGGTGACCATTTTCATTTTTACCATACCAATTGATATGAATGCTTACCGATCGATGCAAAATGATATTTATTGATCAAGTTAAATATGATGACTTGATTTCAAAGTCGTTTTTTNGGTCAAATCAATAACATTTTTGATTTACCAAAAAAACCTTATTTAAAAAGTATAAAATTGTTTTCCTTTGTAAACATTTTCCAAATTTGATCTTTTCCTTCTTGACGCATAGTACCCGACCTCCTCGTGAGCACTTTTTTCTTGCTCACAATTGACACTGCTACTATCATAGTACTAGTTGCTTGAGCGGCCGCTAAAGTTGTCGATGCCGCCACCACTGCCTTTGTTGTTGTTATCGATGTCATAGATTTTTTGTACTAGCCAAACATTAAAAAAAAAAAAACATTTTTAACGAAATCATTGAAAACTTCAAACATTTTGCGTTCAATAAAAAATATTTTATATCAAAACAAACAGTCTTAAATTGAATATTGGACCGAGATATTGTAATTAGCTCTTCCTATTACATGTAATAAGAGTATCTAATTCTACCTCATGCTCTATTAGCTGCCACTATTTCATATAATTTTTAAAAGATAAATGTTTTTTAGCATTTTTAAAAATATTTTTTAGTATTTTTGTCTTATGTGGCATGTCCATGTCTGTTGAATCATTTTATATATTAATAAAATAAAATAATTCAATGAATGTGAACTTGACAAATAAGTAAAAATGCTAAAAATTGGCTTTTGAAAATGTTATAAAACATTTTTCTTTTCAAAAATATCATTGCCAGCCGCAAAATTGAGGAGCGTGGATATCCTAGGGAATCTACTCGGTAGGCATGTAGCTAGGATCCTAGTGTGCCAATTAATTAAGGGACTTTAGTCTTGTACAGCTTACAAGTGTAGAAGACAAAGGGAATCACGCGTTAGAAAGTTGCACAACAGTAAAGGCCGGTCGAAGCCCACCATGTGCGGCCCTCCTTATATGATTATTTAAAATGGAAAGAATCGAGTGGAACCAGCAGCTAATGTACATTGTATGTAACCAAATTAAGCCCAAAGAAATTCTAAAGGTGACCATTTTCATTTTTACCATACCAATTGATATGAATGCTTACCGATCGATGGAAAATGATATTTATTGATCAAGTTAAATATGATGACTTGATTTCAAAGTCGTTTTTGNAATGATCATAAGTTTTATTTCAACAAAAGAGAAAAAAAATTGAAAAGAAAAAGATGGAAATGTTTCATCAGCACATGCAAATGACTCGAGTACCAACTTTTTTTTTTCCTGTTAAATTACAAAAACTCTTAATATCGACTATAATACCATGTTAAATTACAAGAACTATTGGTATTGGATCTAATATCATATAATAACATAAAATAATGTAAAGAGATGAAAAAATGAAAAAACAAAAACAAAAACAAAAACAAAAACAAAACAAAACAAAAACACAGAATTAGGTGGTTTGGCCTAAAACCTACATCCACACAGCAAAACGTTTTCTTGGCCGGCTACATGTTTTCTTAATTGATTTGATTCATGTATATAAGACTATATTTAGTTAGAAGTTTCTTTTACTTCTACATTAACGACAATAAATTCAATTTAAACAAACTATCTTATAATTCTTAAGTTCTTGAATCTCTTGTTTCAATATTTCCTTTCTCCTCAAAGAGAATGTTGGAGCTAGAGAAATAATATTGAAAATAAAATAGTAAAAAGAGCATTAGAGCAACATTTAGTAGGTACGTATTCATCGAATATCAAAACGACAATGTCTATATTTATTTCCTACTGTAAAGGCGCAGCCAATTGTAGATGTGGAATCTTCCATAATGCTTGGGGATTCACTTTTTAATTTTCTTTCTCCTTTTCTAATTTTATACTTCAAATCACCTCACAGGCTCACATGCATGCTTTTGCTTTTTAACTCCTTAAATACCGACGTACGTGATGGGTTCTCAGCATTCATTCCTTCCAGCTTCTTCTTCCACGCATTATTATTCCACATATATACATCTTTAAGAACACATTATCTCTCAGACCATGGGCAATGCCAGTCGCACTTGCTTGTTTTTTCTAATGATCATTTTCTGTAATGAACTTCTCTTCATTGAAGGAAGAAATTTGAAACCAAGGAAGAAGTTGATATACTGTGTAAAATGCTCGAGTCGAAACACAAAAGGAATTGCAACAGCGCCAAGAAAAATTGTTGCAAGCCCAAGCCACTTGCACCATGATATTAAAATTACAGGCGGATCCGTTGAAGCTTTCCGACCAACAACCCCCGGTCACAGTCCGGGAGTCGGTCATTCCATTCGCAACTAAAAAATTTAATCTGCAAGATTTAGATCGCATGCACGTAGTAGCAATCAATGCGTTCCATTTGGATTATCCTCGTAGGTGTTTAATTAATTGGACTTTGTGCTTTTATGTATGTACGTATTTGGACTTTGTAATTGGATTGTTTGTGTTGTATGAGGCTTGTTCAATTCTCTTATGTAATTTGTTGTGTTGCTATATATGTCATTTGTACTCCACATCTGTATCTCTGTCTCTTTTCTCTCTCTCTTTTCTAGTGTGAGTGTGGTAGATCGCAAGACCAAATAACACAAGACTCACAACCTTTTCCAAAACTAAGAACCAATGAAAGAATGCGGGACTTGTGTACCGACACGAAAATGTAGGATTTTTGTACCTAGCGTGCCATCGTGGGAAGCACCAATACCCATATAGCTCAGTCTTATATGGTATATAATCAATGTAGGATTTAACCTAAGAGAGAACTAGTTAAAATTATAATTAAAACTTTTTAGAGTGATCATTTATATATATATATATATATATATATGGAGAGACTCACCTACTACACAATCATTGTGGGACTTGACACATACAAACCTTCAAAACCCACAAATGTTACAACTCACAAATGTGTTAGCATTGCGTTATATTCAAAATAAGTAGTAAAAAAATTACAATTGAAACTCTTAAAAATTTATAAAGTAATGCTAGAAATTATATTTTAATTTTAGACATATCTCACAATGCTGACACACCAGTTTCAATCAACTTTTAAATCAGTCATCGTTAAAAAACAAAAAAAAAGGTAAAAGTTGGTTGAGATTGTCAACATTATGAGATAAAAATGTAATTTTTAGCATTTCTCTTATTTGTATAGTCTCATCTCATTTAATACACAACTAATTAATGGGAGACTTGACACATATAAGTCTTTATTATAAAACCTATCAACATATATAGGATTGAGATATGCTAAAAAAGCTACCTAAATCTCTCTTCCATCCCTCCAAAAGCTAGGATTGGGATATGCTATAGGATTTAACTTTCACAATCCAATACCACATTCTAGATTCTAATAAACAGATCACAAACATTTTGTTAGTTGGGGTTGCCGGTTGGCCTTCTTTCGAGGCTCATTCTTTGCTTGTCGGTTCTTCCTTCCTTGTGCCATGTTCTTTTATTTTCCTGCCGGCCGGTGGGGGTTGCTTTTCGGCCTTACTGATGTATTAAGAGGCCGGTTTTATTGCTCGTACGTACCTCTTCCCACAAAAACCTTCTCTCGTCTTTTTTTTTTGTTGACATCCCCCAAAAATAATTGTTAAAAAAATTAAATGAAAAAAAAATATTTCTACAAACTAATTTTTAAAAGTGATATGTGTCGTTTAAATTATTAAAAAAAATGTGAAAAGCACATACTATTTAGTATGTGATTCCCACATGCTAAATGATACATGTCATTTTTAGAAGCTGGTTTGTATGAAATTTTTTACAAACCAGTTTACAAGAAATTTGTGTAAAAAAAAAAATGATAATATTCTTTTTAGCCTAATCCCTCTAAAGTTAAAATTCCTCTAGAAATCTTTTAGATGGTCTCGTGATTCATCCCTTTTTTTCTCCTGGACCCTTTTCCGGTGCTTACCCGTGTCAAAAATTCCCCGCAAGCCCTTGACCCCAATCAAACCTAACGAGCGAACCTCTTTTATGAATAACCTCTTCCCATATGATTTCTTATTTTTGAATATTGTCCAGAAGATAGAATTTGGAAGATGACTATCTACCTCATTGCGTTAGGACTTGCAATTTTTAATATTGCGATTAATACAATACGAAATTAATAGGTTAGAGTTAAGGCCCTTAAAATGTTTACCTCGTTTAATTAAATAAGTCGAACTAGAGTTGACTTATATAGCCTTATACTCATATTTTGGTATGACTTAAACCCATCATTATGCAACATTAGAACTGATAATTTTTTATACAACATGCAAACCCAATACGAAATTAGATAATTAAAGTTAAGGGGTCTGACCTTATTATTTAAATAAGTCAAATTATGAATGATCTATATAATCTTAATAATGCATCAGCATGCTCATGATTCAAACCCAATACACGAATACAAATTACCACCTTACATTGTGTAACCCATGAGTCAAGAGACCTTCTCCATTAGATTAAAAAACAAAAAATCAACGGCCGGAAATTAGAGATCTCATAAGTAAGCTATGAAATCTTCACCAACCCCTATACATGGTATTTCTGGAAAAAAAAATGATAATAAAAGAACATCTCACTGGAATAGCACTGTGGCGGGCGAAAGGCAACCGAGTCCCACTAGTTTCTGTCTGTCGTACTTTCATTAGATTATATGCATTCTTGAAAGTACGTTTAAATAAATATATGGTATTGTTATCGGTAGTGGGATGGTTAGTGGCGGAAGATGCATGTGGGGACTGGTGGCAAATATATACGTTTACATTGTATGGCCCTAATGCAGGCCTTTAGTTAATTGTTTAAAAAAACACAAAATGAACCATTAAATACCATGAATCAATCTGAATAAAACTCCAATAAACTTGGAAAGATCCCTTAAATTGTGTTAATTAATGGGGTTTATAGGATCTAAGAAATTAAAATATGTAAGAAAAGTTAATGCAATAATTGCATGTGGCCATGGGAGAAGCAAAAATTACATATGATGTAATGACTGAAGATAAAGCACTAGCCACATTTGTGCTATCACTTCAAAATGACTAATTAATTTAAAACTTACCTAATTTTACTTAATAAGTAAGCAATGTAAAACTTAACATTTATATATACATCTTTATAAACCACACGGTCCACACCCACTCGAAGTGGCATGGAGCACTATATGATGTGTGTGTGTGTAGCTTAGACATTTTCTTATTATGGCCTAGGCACACAATTATGCCTAGTATGCTAGGGTTGTGTGGTCTTTATAACCACGGACGGAGGTGGGGGTGGCCGGTAGGGGCCATGGCTCCCTCCCCCCCCCCCCAAAAAAAATTACAAGCTAAATTTTATTTTTTTCAACCTATTGGCCTCTGCCCACTAATTTTTTTGGTCCTGGCCCCTAACCATAATACTTTCTGACTCTGTCCTTGCTTATAACCATGACAATACCTATGGCCTCAAACATGCCTTCAAGGTTTGCTGATTAACTTTTTGGTGCACTCAACTTGGTAATGAAAATGGACCCACCTTCACGTAAATGTCATTCAATAAGTTGCACTTCCATCTTACTGCCGATACTGTGTTGCATGTCTCTTCTCTGAATCTCTTAGCCAAAATAGTTCTTTCTCTTACGCATGTGCCCTTATCTTATAAAATTCATAAGATTGATAAAACATTTCTCTTTTTCTCCTTACAGTGTGCGTGGCACATTTAACTTACACTACAATGGTTTTTAAATTAATGGAATGTGAAAGTTATAAGTCATTTAGACAATTTTTTACCTTATTTAATTTAAACTGAAAATTAATGGAATGTGAAAGTTATAAGTCATTCAGACAATTTTTTTGACCTTATGTTAAACTGGAAATTTCAATATATGACCCATCTAAGCTTTTGGCCCCACGTGCACTTTTGGCACCACGTGCCCTTAGACGTAGTATTCGTTAAGTTAGTTTAAGCTGAGGGCAAAAATCACTAAATTCAACCACTTTGTTGCTTTCTCTATAGTTTTTAACAAACAACGTACAAAGATACTTTTGACCAAAAAAAAAACTAACGACAAAGATACACCCCTAAATATTTAATCTAAAAATTAAGGCTGCTCAAAGTGCTTCGGTAGGTTTCTTAAAATACTAGCTTTTTTCTATTTATAGAGTTTTGGTCACATGGAGACAAAGCCTTGTGGGTGGGCACGCCAGTTGAAGCATGCGCTTTGTACGGCCTATGATTCGGTTTAAGACTTAAATTGGGGTAAAGGTCTTGACCTCTTGAACCGAAAGTGAGACTGTCCATATAAGTTTTTCTTATTCCTATTCTTTTTTCTTTTTTCTTTTTGGGTCCTTTGTGGCATGTGTATTTGGATTGAAATTGCCTAATCACTAACTTAGATGCTCGCTTGTAGTTTTGAGTAGTAGCTGGAAAATTAAATTTATTTGTCAAATTTTGTTATCATTAAGATATACTATTACGTGTGTTTGTAAAAAAATTATAGTAAAAGTTGTAATAGTTCAAGCATTTTCTTATAGTTTAAGTCTATCCCGCCAAGAAGTGTGGCGTCCCACATCGTTTGGGTATAAGAATGAAGATGTGCTTATATATATATTCGCATTCTTCTTGACACAATGCGTTTTAAAGCTGTGACGGTCATGAGCCTATAAGAACTCCGCGATTAAGCATGCTCATATGAGAATAAAGCGAACTACCAGAAGACTCACTTGGAAAATAAAGATATGAAGTATAACAAATATTATGTATATTATGTAAAACAGTGAGACCCTGGTCACGTCTAGCCCAAGTGGAGGACCGTTAGACTTCTCTGCTGGACTTTCCATGGATTAAGATAATTAGTTGAGGATTTACTAGTGTGTGTTTATGACAAATTTACCCCATAATCTGGAGAGTATATGCTATATGAAATGGAGCAAATTAAAGTTTGTCTCTCTTTCTCTTTCGCTATTATCGTTTAGTTGACTGATTAGTGATTTGGTATATATATTCTACTCCAACCATACGATAATAAATGATCGTTAATACTTAAACGGTTCTCCCTTTTGTTATTCACTGGCGTAAGTTATTTTTGTGCCTATTTTTCTTTAGTTTTTTCGAACATTATGCCACAACCAACAAATTAAAGTGCAAACAATATTTTAAGATCTTGTAGTAATTCTGCAGATCTGCTAGAGATTGTTGATGATAACATTATAGTGGAACAGCATCACGTCCCTACTGAAAATCTTATCATATCAACCTAGATTTAGCAGAAGAATATCGCCTAACAGCTCATCAAACTAGGATTTAAGAATATGAGTCTCTCATATTTCCCCTAATATGAGGGGATCCGGATCCCAAATTAAGAAGATTATGATGAAGCTACGCCGTGTCAACTCAATGTTTCTCACTCATTGCCTTATATGTGATACTCCTATAGTCCTATATTGTGATGCCTATAGCGACCTTTTTTGAGGGTCTTATAGCTACCTTTTCTCTGATCGAAGGATTTTGATGCTTGCACAAAATTCAGCTCAAGTAAAGCATGAAAATGTTGATGGAATTTTTTTTTTCCTTTTTTTTTAATAATACTAAATATTATATTTTTATCCTGTAATTATTCAATAATATTGTCGTAGTATTCTAAATCAACAATTGAAATTTTTTTATTTATTTAATAATAATTAATCTAAAAATTAGTTGGGAGTGCCACGTCAACTTTATTGAGTGAATGTTATCTATAATTATAGTACCTAGCATTTTTCATTAACTTTTAGTAAACCCAACCACACAATTAAATGCTAGATACTAAATTATATCCAACAAGGTTAGGCGTAGTATTCTACTCACTCTTAGGTTAATTTTTGTTAAATAAATTTTTTTAAAAAAATGATCCAAATTTGGAGTGTCACATCAATATTATTAAACAATTGTAGGATAAAAAATATAATATCTAATAATATGGCAGTTTCAACTCATATAGAAGCTTGGATGCTTTTGGCCCATGATTCTATGGGCCTTTGTAAGACAAGATTAAGATGAGCCCAGGATGGGATAGAGGTAGGAATCGCCTAATTTAAGTTTTGGGTCAAAAGGTGGGCTTTCGGCCTTTTTCTAACTGGACCATGGAATTAGCCTCGGGTTCATCCTTCGCCATCAGAACCCACCGAAGATTTTCAGGCTGACCTGAGCTGGCCCATCACATCACCCAGCCCATATATCCCATTGTTTGTGAGTCGTACAATGTGGTCTGGGTTGAAAGAGATTTCAGGCTCAATCCCTTTAACTACCGGAAAGAATATACACAAGAAACAAAATTGCCTCTTTCATATTCGTCTTATTACATTAAATGCACGATTAATTATGCCTAATCAATTATAGAAGTGAATAAGTTTGGAACTCATGATACTAATAATAAAACAAAATCTTAACACTAAAAACAAACACCCCATATATTTAATTAGAATTTTTTATTTTTTTTTAATACATGTCCACCCTAAGGAAAAAAGAAAAGAAAAAAATTCGAACCGCTGAATTCCGCTTTATAAGGCATGATTCCCAACCGATTTAGCTATCTTTTGTGGACAGAATCTATTTAATTAATTGTGAAAATAAAACCCCAATTATTTTTTTCGATAATTAGATGTTCCTAACCAATCATAGCTTTATGGAGCTTGGAACTTGACGTTGACATATAGTATGTGGGCCGTGGGCCCGTGGCTGAAGTTTTCAAACACTGGATCCGTAAGTAATTCCGTGGACTATTATTGGAATCTATTTTGCCAGTACGTGGTAACCAGAATCTATTAGATTAATGTTGGAAATATATCTTAATTGTCATGCGCAGAGATTGACGACTAAAATATGTTCTTTTAAAATTGTTAAGTATTAAAAGAAATGGTACCATATATTGTTACGTATTAAAAGAAATGGTACCATATGTGTTTGTTGGGACTTATTCAATACTATGTAGGAGGGATCAGAGACGAAATTAGGAATTTTTATTGAGAGTGGTTGAAGTGTAAATGAAAATTTTTATTCGGGGATTCAAATCAGGATCACGCTCCAATGAACTAATATCAATTTCATTTACATCAACTTTTTAAAATTTTGTAAAAGGATTTTTAGAAATTGAGATATCAAAGGTTGATGATGATGTATCATTAACATTGGCTTTCAAACTTTGTGTATTTTTTCTTTTGAAAAGTCAACAATTGTTATTAATTTTTTCATCATTTATAAATAAATTTAATAACATTAGAGTATTTAAGTAAATTAACTTAAATGGCAATAAAATTATTATACTTAATAATAAACAAATAATACATTTTATAATCAACCTTTACCTTTACCTTATCTCTCTCTAACCCACGATCTCACTCTCTCTCTTTTTTCTCTTCTTTCTTCTTCTTTTTTCTATTTTCTATGTCTCTCTCCCTGTTTTCTTCTTTTTTTCATCTTTTTTTTTACATTCCTCTTCTTCTATTCACCCAAAAAATAAAATTTAAAAAATTTAAAAGTGAAAAAACCAGGGGGGCCATGGCCCCCCTCGGTCTCAACGTGATTCCGTCACTGGGAGGGATGAACCTCCCCTCTTTTTCTTTGTTTTGTTTAATTCTCTACTCAAAATTAACCGTGCACAATATTACTAAAGACGAAACCAAAATTTCTAATTGGGAAAGCCAAATTTAATTTTAAAGGGTCACCTATAATTTTTAGGTATATATATATATAACCAAGGGAGAGCGAAGGGTCATTTCCATCTTGGCCCCCAGTTTTTGTCTCTAAACATTACATATAGGATCCTAGCAGCGAGATTACAATCTCTTATAAAAACTTAACCCGTAACCAGAAAAATGGCTTATTCTCTTAGGAGAAAAGAAACAAGAAAAAGGGGTTGGTGGTTCTTTACTTTTTTTCTTCTTTTATTTTTCGTCTTTTCTTAGTAATTTGATTTTTTTTTTTTTTTTAATTTTTTGAACTTTTCCTGAATTTTTTTTTTTTTCATTTTCCATGCTTGTTTTTTCTTTTTTTGTTTTCCAAATAATTATGTTTTTCTTATTTTGTTGCCTTTTTTGTTTTATTTTTTATCTTATGGATAATATTTTTGTCATTTTGGGTTGCATAAAATGTCAATTATACATTTCTATTATGATTTAAGAAAAAATCATAACAGGAGAGATATTGAAATCTCTTTGGTAATCAAGTAAGGTACATTGCAAAAATTAAAAAAGTTTGAAGATATTGCAGATATTGCATATTATACGGTAATTTGAGGAAAAAAGTGTAGTTTCTCTCAAATTATTCTTCTTCAACTATTAGTTGAGTTACAATCATCTTTTATAATCTCAAGTTAGAAAGATAACCATTTGTTTTCTAGATTTCTCACCTTTTTTTTTCCTTGGCATTTACTCTTTCAAACTTTAAAAAGTGATATTAGTGCCTCTACACTACCATTACGTGTCAAATTAGCACTCCATTCGTACTTATCATCAAAATAGACGGAAAAGAGGTAACCTGTGTCACACGTGACCATTTGCATTTTTCTTCCCAAAATGCTTGTTAAAATTTATTAAAATTTGAAAAAATAAAATAAAATTATTTAAAAAATATATATATAAATAAATTGAAAAAAGAAAAAGACAAAAAAGAGATAGTAAACCACCCTTGCATATGTGGGGGTAGTCGATGCTACCCTCATTTTGGTTTTTGGAGTCAGCCGAATCATTGTGGGCAAAGACGAAGGGAGAGGATGGCAAGTATTGGCCATGATCCTCCCACTCTTTTAAAAAAATTTTTACTATAGTATATAAATACCTAAATCTATATATTTGGGTCAAAAATAATAAACTTAGCCCTTCCTAGAGAATAAAAAAGCTTGGTCCTTAGCTCTATAATAACAAAAATCATTTTATACTCAACTCTTAAGTAACCCAAATCTATTATGAGCAAGAACAAAATCTGTCATTAAATAAAGTCGGCATGAGTAATAGCCTTTATGAGTAATGTAAATAGTTTTTAATGGCAACAAAACACACACTTACGAGTGAAAAACTGAAGTAGCACGGCTACTATAGAACATTGGGTTCCATTTTGATAAGTGTTTAAGTTAAAAATTGAATTATATGAAAAAATAAAACAATTGTTTATTTTCTTTTATTCATTTTTTTGTTAATACTTAATAGATTATAATTTTATTTTATATATTAATTTAATCTTCAATCTTAATATATGTTTTACTCATGTTTTGGCTCATTATCTTATTATATTTGTCATTTATGCTCTGACCCATTTCGATAAAAAATTTTGGCTCCATCCTTGGTGGGGGTGGTTTGGCCACACACCTTAATTTTTTATTTTATTTTTGTTTGTTAATTCAATTTTTTTTTAATCTCATGTGTTTTATTTTTGTTTAATTTTTAATAATTTTAAGGACATTTAGGTAAGAAGAATAAAAAAGTAGTCACATTTTTGTTTATTTTAATGCCAATTTCTAATGGAGTGTCTAATTTGACACGCAATGATATGTATTAAAGGGGTCTCGAGTTCGGGTCAACTCGCTTGACCCGCCAACATGTTAAGAGTAAACCCGAACATGACCCACTATTTAAACGAGCAAGACAATACGACATGTCAACCCGTTTAGTTTTCAGGTCTAAACTCAACCCGAATCAAGCAAATAAGCTACATGGCCACATTTGAAACGACGGAGAGACGAGAGAGAGGGATGCAGAGCCACATCTGAGATGATGCGCGAGACAAAGAGAGAGAGAGAGAGAGAGAGAGAGAGAGAGATAGAAAAAGAATTAAGCAGCCGTTGAGAGATAGGGAGAGGGAGATCAAGGAGAGAACTAAACGGCAGTGAGAGAGAAGGAGAGATGCTGCCGGCACGAGGACGATTGACGGAGAGTGAGAGTGTAGCCTCATCACTTTGGTTCTCTAATTGTACTCACCAGGAGCTTTCATGGAGGGTGCTTTTGCTGAAGTTTTTTCGTGAAGTTCCGTTACAGAGAGATCGTGAGAGTCTGAGTGATAGAGGGAGATCGAGAGAGTTGAGAGAGAGCTGAGAGTGAGGCTATGCCGTTTAGGTAGATTAGGTTTAGTTTTTTACTTTTAAAGTTTTATGTTTAACTATATATATATATATATATATATATATATATATCATATATATATAACGAGTTACCCGCGGATTAATCCGCCTGACCTAATTACTAAACGGGTGACCTGTTTATGATCCGAATTCGATTAGCACAAACTCAAATCTTATATCTTCGTGTCGGATTTGCAGATCATGTAAAAAATTATCATCCCTACATAAAAACAAATGTGGTGATAATTCAAAGGGTTAAAGTGCATTTTTTAAAAACTATTTAATATATAAAATTTGTCCATTAATTAAAAAAATTACAAATATCGAAAGCAAAGCAATTTGAATCGAATTGAAATTCGGCTTGACCATTTTTATTTTATTTTTTAATCACCCATCAAAATTCTCGTGAAGAAGAATTAAGGCTCAAGGCTTAAAAAAGAAAAAAACATGGTGAGGAAATAGTAGCACGCAGTGTGTCTTTACTTTTTAGAGATGCTGTCTTGAAACATAACGGTAAAAAATAACGTATTGACGCAGCTAGGACAAGTGGAGTAGCTACACCAAAACAAAAGTAGACAACACATCATGTGGAATGGTTCAGAGGCCTGTGCGGTCCTATGCATTTATTCCAACCTACAGACGTAGACCAGTCCCACACATTTTCACAAATGGGTCCACTTGAATCTTAGCCGTCCAAATTCGATCACTTAGCGTTCGTTAAGTCACACCAACCGCTCCAACGGACGTTTTGTTTGGCGGCCCACCAGTCCCGCAGTAGAAATATCGGCAAAAAGACTCGGATCCAAACCGTCGAGTACGTCAAGACAATAAACGAACGGTTCAGCTTTGGACAACAGGGCGAAAGAATCTTGGAACTGCGACAGCGCCGCCAAGTTGTCACTGTTGCGTCCTTTTCCCCAACTTTGCTTATAAAAAAAAAAAAAATTGTTGTCACTGTTGCGTCAGCCGTCAGGTGCCGCAATTGTATCTAACTTGCTCAATAATGCTTAGATTCTCCGCTAAGGTCAGCAAGGCTACAGGGAATCTTCTAGGGCGAATGAGTCCATTTACAAGAAGTTGCCTCTTTTACGCCACATGGTCAAGCGAGTTTAGCGTTAGAAACCCAAAAAAAAAAAAGGTTGCATGACTCATGAGCTTTCTTTTTTTTGTATTCAGAATTTGTGGTCTGGGTTTTATCTTTCAAATTGATGTTTTTATTTATTTTTTATTTATTTATTTTATTCAAATTGATGTTTATTTTCAAAACATGTCCCTATGAAATTTTTTTAGTGAAACACAATGCAAGGAATCCTCACGTATTGATGAAACTTTGGATAAACATTCCAAGCTTATATCAAATGTCTTCCAACTTTTCATACGATATATATGATAACATAAAATTTTTATAATAGGTTTTGTTAGTTAAAATTTTTGTTCTCTGTATTTTTTTTTTAATTTCTCAAAATTGAAAAAATTAGAAAGAATTCAAACATAAAATACTCATAGAAACAAAAAAGTAATTTTCATATTTATGTCACATCAAAACATTTTTTCAAATTAAAAAAAAAAAAAAGCACCCTAAATCACATTTACAAACATGATTGATATGATTGTGGATTCTTACCAAATTGATTAAGATTATCGTTATGTGTTGTTATATGTATAAGAGCAATAGAACTTCTATATCCTCTATAAAAATTTGAAAGAATTGTTCACGACCAAGAAAAAAAAAATGTCATTGTTTTATTTGTATTACAATATGCATCACAATAAATTAATTATCTTTAAAAATGCACTGAACAAAATGATATTATAAGTGGGAGTTTTACCAGATTAAATGTATATCTAGAGCAAATGTATTTTCTAAGAAAACTAGTCCAGATGTTATAGGTATAATATTTGCTTTTCGAGAACATGCTTTTTATTAAAATTATGGTAATATATAATTTGAAGAATAAATTGAATAGATAAAACTTATCCACCATGATTATGACTTTAAAGTCTACGAAAAGTAATTTAATAGAACTGATGTAATACTCATTTTATCATATAACTACTCGTTGATGCAGTTTATTTTTGGATGATCGGATTGGCGACGGGTCACTTGTAAAATAAAGTAAAAACTATTGGGGTAACATTGACCGGCAGAAGGCCAATGGAGAACCTCTAATGCTAAAATTAATATAATCTATTTTGAGAGAAAAAACTAAACAAAAAGCTTAGGAGAAGAGACTGTAATTTTTTTTTTATTTTTTTTTAAGGAAAATGGGCGCATCTCATTAACATATAAAATCAGATTCGTTATAAACACTCCATAAAGATAATATCAATAATACAGGAAGGAACATCTCCGTCATAAATCAATTCCTCAAAGAAAATCAAAACTTCCTTTGCAAGGCGGTGGGCCACCTCATTCAGTTGACGATGACATGATTGGCTTGTCATGTATGTATTCCATGTAGCTGGTTTCGAGCTTCCTTAATTAGGTGGCCATAGGAGTTCCAATTATGTGTGGAGGATTTCAAAACTTGGACAATTTGGATAGCATCCCCTTCTAACACAACTCGAGTGAAGCCGAGCTCCCTACAGAAGGTAATTGCCCAGAGCGCAGCTACAGCTCCTGCAATATCAAGGGCTATAATGTAGCATTTAGGGGCAGACATCGAGGCAACAACCTCTCCTTGTGAATTCCGAGCTATAATGCCTATACCCATCCGACAGTTGACTGAGTCCACTGTCGCATCCCAATTGATCTTAACAAAGCCCTCTGGAGGCGCTTACCATCGATTACCCAAGGAAGTGGTCAGCACCTCATGTTTGCTAGATCAGGATGTAGCATGCTGAAAGGCCTCAAGATTCTCAAGTGCTTGATCGACCACAATGTAAGGTTGGCCAATTTGGCATCCATAGACCACTGCATTATAACAAAACCACATAGCTCAGGCCACTACTGCCACCCTCTCCAGATCACCCTGGTCCAAGACCCGAAGAAGGTCAGAAAAAATATCAAGGAAATCCTCGTGTCCGGAGCTCCTCTTATGAATCTTACTGTTGCACACACTCCAAATGACCTTTGTAACTGAACAACCCCACAATATATGATCAATTATTTTTGCTTGAACACTGCACATTGGGCATAGGGGGTCCTCAGTGATTTTAAGTCTAAAGAAGTTTGCCCTAGTAGCCAAAGCATTGCTACAAGCACGCTATATAAATACCTTCATCGCATGCGGGATGTTGAGTTTCCACAAGTGGCGCCAGAGATTCCTGGCATGATTGGAACCGGAACTTTCCCCCTCATTATTGATTATGATGGCTTTCTGAAGATGATAAGCACTTCTGACTGTAAATTCGCTATGGGCTGTATGCCTCCAGGTCGGGCGATCATTTGTGCTGATCAAGCCAAGAGGAATATGAGTTATAACCTCAGCCGTACTCAGACCAAACAGCTTACGAATCAACCCGACCTTCCAGGTAGGCCTATTCCAATCTATGAGCTCCGAAACAGTCGCTTCGGAACCAAGTCCGTTGTGTGGACCTTCGACAGGAAGTACAAGTGGTTTTGGGAGCCATCTATCTTGCCAGATACGAATGTGAAGGCCATTCCCCACTCGCCACTTGATAGCAGTTGTGAGAAATTCTTGAGCAACCCATAGACTTTTCAGACGTAAGATGGTCGCAGGCCCAATTGAGCTCCGAAACAGTCGCTTCGGAAGAGACCGTATTTAGTACACAGAGGTATATCACTTTTAATGAGGGAGGCTCTTAGGCCTAGTCAAATTTGGAAGTTGACGAGTGTGTGCAGTTTGAGAAAATGATTTATTATATTTTCTCATCATTCTTTCATTTTAAAAACCAACATGTGAGTTATACAAATTCAATAATTAATTTAGGAGATAAGGATCCCTTACAATTTTTTTAAAAATATAGATTATCAAATTACGTAAATTTAGGCCAATTTTTACATTGAATGACTTGAAAAATACTATCTATTAAAAATGTGACATGTTACTAATGAGAATATGATATATTTTTAGCATGTTCTTGTAATTTATGTTGTAAAAAAACTTTGAACTTAAAAATTATATTTTGTTTTACCAAAGAATAAACATCTCTTCAAAAGTGAGGAAAAAACATTTTGAATTTTTTTTTATTGTTTCGAAAACATGCTACATTTTTAATATATAATATTTTTTAAGTCAATAAAAAAATAACTTGAATTTATATAATTTAAAAAATTACACTTTCAAAAATATTATAGTGAATCTTAATTCTAATTTGAGAGGACAGGAGAAAGAGCGGCTAAGTGTATTTAATAGCTGGTCTTGTGCAGTTTTCATGTGGAAAATATCATTCACTTATTTCCCTTATAAAAGTGATTATGATATAATGACATTATTACCTTCTCCGTACAATTTGTTAGGGCGATTATTTAATGTATAAGATTAACTATTACATAGAAATAAATAGGCATTATATTGAATGAGAATATTCTCTCTGACCTACCCAAACACAAAAAGAGTATTTGATAAAATTTGCTTTTTCTAAATTTTACCGACAAGTGAGAAAGCTCATTACCAGAAAAATGGTTAAGATGTGACCTATCGCGGCATATCTCTATATTCAGCAAATTTAATTTTTTATGCGTTTGATATGCACAGCACATTATCACATAATTTTCGTAAAAGCTTTTGATGATCTTTTTGTACTTTGTACGATTTTTTTCTTTTTTCCTACTTTGCTTAAAATAAGATTATGAAATAGGGTTTAATCATATAAAAATTTAGTGCATTTCGTTTGTTAGGAGTCAATTATGTTCTGTGATAAAATTATTAAAATTATAACTTTTCATCATTGTTAGAAGTTACAAATTGACTAAGAGTGTACGTGACACCCATATGAGCAGCTCCCCTAGCTACTAATATATATATATTTTTTTCTAATGCTAAAATTTATCTTATTATTTTATCATTATCTAATCTTAATAATGTGGTAATCTCAATTAACTTTTAAATATATATATTTATACTTAATTAAAACTTCTCAAATAATTAATTGATACTATTACATTACGGGTGCATTTAGGTAAGCGATGTCGTAGACAATAAGTGCGATTTTAAACAAAATTGTAAAAACTGAATTGTTTGGAAACTGCGTTTTTAAAAAATTGCGATTTGAAAACGCAGAAAATCTACGTTTTCAAATCGCAACTAAGGGGGTATTTTTTTGAAAATGCAGAATTTTAAATGCTAAACTGCAATTTTAAATGCCAAACTATGATTTTGTCAAACGTTTAACTGCGTTTTCAAAAATCACGTTTTTAAATCGCACTTTTTGAAATCGTAATTCCAAACAGGCCCTAACAAAGTGAGATAGTAATTAAATAAAAGTATAATTCTAGCAAACAACACTTACATGGTTTGGTCCGTAAATTTGTTACACTGCACTACCTTAATTATTACATGAAGATGTGAGGAAATTGTATTAAAATAGTAGTAATCTAAACATGTTCAATATAATTACAAAAAAAGAAAAAACATTTTCAATAACATTTTAAAGCAAGCCTACCACCTTAAGAAATTGACAAATTGTATTAAAATAGTAGTAAATCTAGACATATTCAATAAACTTTTTAAAAGCAAGCCTACCCAGTAGAAGCAGTTTAGTAATATCATATTGATAGAGTGCGAAATGGGTAATTTTGTGTTCTTCTGTCTCTTTGTCTTTTAGAGCCTGGTTGGTCCTCCGTGGCCATAGATTTGCTATTATCAGGTGTGCTTGCTTTCTAAGCGTATACAGGCTCCGAGGCCACTGATATCTCCGAGAACCCTAGAAATTCCTCTGATGATTGGGCTTTTTCCTCAGACATGGACTTCGAAACTCTAACGATCGTTGCTTCGGAGCAGCTCTTCATGAACCACCGCAGGTGACTCTTAACACTCTGCCTCTCCATCCTCTATTTCGCTCCCGTTGTTTCCGATTCTCTGTTCTCTCAAAAAGCCGTTTTCTTTTCTTTCGCTTTCTCATCATCCACTCCTTCTATCTGTTTTTCTCCTTATTTTGATGCTTAGAAAAAGAAGAAATCTGCTTTCTGTTACTCCCGGAAAGTTGATTGCTTTTTCGTTTCCGTTTCTGGGGCCTGTTTCGTTAGTAGACTTGGTTTAAGTGATTCCTGAGTAGTTTTCTTTCTGGAGAATCGAGTACTCACGAAGTGCCTCTGGAGCTATCGGTGTTAGGTTTTAGCGATTAGTGAGTGGATGAGAATCACTTCCAAAACTGTGGGAATAGAGGGTTAGGGACGAATTTACAGCTTATATGTTTCTTGTTTCGTTTTGCATATTTTTAGTTCAAGTTAAAACGGAAGGAACGAAACTAGTGGTTGCAATAAGCTTGAATAATTAATGTTACGGAACTATTAGAGGCTGGACTTTGTTTTAAACATCTTCTGCTATTGCAACATTGTTGGGCCTACTCATTCTTTCTTTAAATGTTTCTTGGCATTATGTTTCTTTTGATAATAGTATACTTATTAATTTGCCTTGTTACTTGATATCTTGGCCCCCGCATCTTTATATCACTTTAGCTCTGTTTGGCTCCTGAGAAAAAGAAAATGAAATTTGGGCCCCCTCACAGTCATGCAAATCTTACTTTTTAAGAAGAAAAATTATGTCATAAATAAATGTCAATACAACTATTAATGCGGTCATTCCAACTATATTTAGTATCATATATGTAAGGATCGTAGTTTGGTTTGTCAGCATTAGATACACTATTCACATAACTAAAGTTCTTTTATGTCACGTATTTCTATAATTTCCTTCTACTGAGGAGATTTATGTGGCAATTGTCTTTTTTATGTCAACTTTAAAATGTTATGGTTAAATGCAAACCATTCTTTGATGTTGTGTTTATTGTGATTGTGGCTTATTCAGGGGATTGTTTCATCCAGTCAGAGCTTTCCAATTTATAGTGGTTCTTTCATGTACCCTTTTTTGCCAAGCTACATGTGAACCAAGCTTCATGAATGGGATGCTGAAGTCGGGGGAACATGGTGCGTGTGAGTCCTACAGAGATCGGTATGATGCGGGGTTTCTGGATATTGGTGTTGGTGATATCAGCTTGGGATGTGGAAGTCCGATGACCCACTTAAGTCCTGGGACTGTTTGTACCGATTCTCATTCATTCTGCTTCCCTTCAACATTACCTGGTCTTTCTTCTAAAGTGCATGGACACAAAGCAGCTGCTTTAGAAGTTTCTAGGGGGCAGTCTGATGGTCCTTTACCTGAAGAATCTACTAAGGATAATGGGCGGGCGAGTAACAAAAGCTGGTCATCTGACTTTGGTATGTTTAAGTTATTGAAAGGAGGGGCTGTTTCTTGTTCTTTAAACTCCAGAGAGTATATTAATGAGTTATCGGCCATTCAAGCTGACAATCCTAATCAAAATTATCTTTCTTCCTCTAGAAGATCTTTACTTAATCAGAATTGCAAAAGTTTTAGACCAGAAAAGAACTCTGAGATGACCAAAGCAGGTTCTTTTGATGGTTCTTCCTCTCCCAATGTAGAAATTAACCCTATTGTACTGGATTGGGGACAAAAGCATTTATATCTTCCTTCATTTGCTTTCTTGACTGTGGCAAATACATGCAATGTCAGCATTTTACATGTCTATGAACCGTTCAGTACTGACCTTCAATTCTATCCATGCAATTTTAGTGAGGCTTCTCTAGGACCTGGTGAAGTAGCTTCGATCTGTTTTGTGTACTTACCTAGATGGTTGGGCTTGTCCACTGCTCATTTGATTTTGCAGACAAGCACTGGTGGTTTCCTAATCCAGGCTAAAGGCTTTGCCATTGAGTCGCCTTATGGAATTCAGCCTATATTAGATCTGGATGTTTCGTCCAGTGGAAGGTGGGCTAAGAATTTGTCTTTGTTCAATCCCTTTGATGAAACCCTCCGGGTGGAGGAAGTGACTGCATGGATGTCACTTTCTCTAGGGCATACTTCTCATTACACTGAAGTGCTTTGTAGTATAGACAATTTTCAGGACTCTAATGACCTTGGTTTGCCAAGCGTTGAGGATCAGTTGGTTGTGAAAAGTGGTCAAGTTGGTTCGCCAGTTTTGGCGATAAGGCCTCATGGAAACTGGGAGATTGGTCCTCGTAGCTTTGAGACAGTCCTAGAGATAGACTTCTCAATTGAGTCTCAGGGCAAAATCTTTGGTGCATTTTGTATGCAGTTGCTAAGGTCTTCAAAAGACAAGTCTGATACGGTTATGGTTCCTCTTGAAGCTGAACTAGATGGGAAAGCTGCCTATGATGATTTTTCAGGATCTGTTTCAGCATTTCTTGAACCTCTAGTGGGATGTGATACCAGTGAAACTGTTGTTGTTGCTATCTCTATAAGAAATGGTGCTTCTCACTTGTTGAATGTTGTTAAGATTAGTGAAGTTTCAGGCACTAAATTTTTTCATATCAAATACGTGGAAGGCTTACTACTTTTTCCTGGCACTATCACACAAGTTGCTTTGGTTACTTGTACTCGCCTGTGTCTTGAATCAAGTGATTTTCCACCTGAAGTATCCAGTATATACAGAAGCTGTAAGTTATTCATACTGACAAATGGCTCGAGTACTCCTCAGATTGAAATTCCTTGCAAGGAAATAACCCGTTTCTGTGCAAGACATCAGAAGGATTCTTCTATTGGAAATGAATATCAGTCTGAAAAGGTCGAATCTGGCAAGACGAGGGCAGGGCCCTTGGGCAGTGGCATCCATTCACCATCACAGGCCAAGGTATGCCGATTCTACTTGCTATATGTAGACATTTATACATATCCTTTATTGTTGACAGATCATTGTGGCACTAGGTCAGCTTGAGTTTGTTTTCAAAAGTCTAGTTACTCTGTTATTTGTTCTAAATTCTTTACATCTGCCTGTCAAAGAACATTACTGTGACTATGCATGTGCCTCGTCATTAATCAGTAAGCAAACATTTCTTAATGATTGGAAAATAGTGACATTTATTCTTCTCTTGTAATAATATTATAAAGCATTTACTTATAAAAAAAATGTATATTGGACAGAATTTAGCTGATAAGTAGATTGAAAATGCACAGAGTTGAGCTTGGGGAAATACATGTTCCTTTTGATGCATAAAATTTAAAATACAATTTGCACCCTCGTTTTATTTGGCTAATTTTCTGTTTAGCAAGTTTGATTTTTCACGAAATCTCTGAAACGACCCATCTCTCTAATCAAGAGCTTCACATTTCATTTCATTTGTGTTATTATGAGTAATTGAAAATAATCTAGAAAAAGGAAAAGAAGACTGAATCGATGAAATGTTCCTTGATGTTCATTGGGAACTTGAAAGTGGGAACGCCATTCTCTATATTTATTTGGTGCTAATTCAGTGAAATGGGAGGGAATGTTAAGGTCCAGACTCCAGTTTTGAAAAAGGGATGATCGTATAGGAGGCTACCCCATTTGTCTGTTGCCAGGTCTAAATTTTGTGATTTACTGTCGGTGTGGTAGAGAGAGTAGTTACTCTAAACTAGAGGCATTACAGACTCTGAATATTAGCACTTCAGTTATGTAGTTTCTTGTTATGTACTCTCATGCATCTATGTTGACAATAACCAAGATGCTTTTGTGAACTTATTATCTGAAAGGCTCTGGACGCAGCAGAGGCAGATGAATTGGTACTAGAAAACTGGAAATCTCAAGGTACTGTAAGTGGCATGTCTGTGCTTGATGATCAGGAGGTTTTCTTCCCAATGGTTGAGGTTGGAAGTCATCGCTCCAAGTGGATCACTGTAAAGAATCCTTTCCAGCAGCCAGTTGTAATGCAGCTTATCCTAAACTCAGGAGAGATTATTGATGAATGCAGGGGCCCTGATGCTTTCACACAACCATCATCTAGTAATTTGGTTCTTGATGAATCTATCCCTCCAGCAAAATATGGGTTCTCTATAGCAGAGAATGCAGTAACTGAGGCTTATGTTCATCCTTATGGTAGAGCATCTTTTGGGCCAATTTCCTTCCAACCTTCAAACCGATGTGGGTGGAGAAGTTCGGCTCTGGTAAGGAACAATCTTTCAGGTGTGGAGTGGCTATCTTTGAGGGGATTTGGAGGGTCACTTTCCCTAGTCCTACTGGAGGGGCCTGAGCCAGTACAGAGTGTAGAGTTTAGCCTCAACTTGCCAATTCCTCTGAATATCTCTCCCCCTGATACTTTGGTTCACATGGAAGAGATGATGTACGCCTGTTCACAGCCATTGTCAAAAGAGCTTTATGCCAAGAACACAGGAGACATGCCATTGGAGGTGAGAAAAATTGAAGTTTCTGGAACAGAGTGTGGCAAGGATGGATTTATGGTTCATACTTGTAAAGGTTTTGCTCTTGAACCTGGGGAATCAACAAAGCTTCTGATATCATACCAGTACGATTTTTCCGCAGCCATGTTACATAGAGATCTTGAACTGGCCTTGGAAACTGGTATTCTTGTGATTCCCATGAAGGCGAGTCTGCCCCTGTACATGCTCAATATCTGCAAGAAATCAGTTTTCTGGATGCGAGTGAAGAAATCGTCTGTAGCAGTCCTCCTTGTTGTTTCCTTAATGTTACTGGTATTCTGTTGCCTATTTTCCCATGTTGTAGCATTGGGTTCTCTGGATGACTTGTGCAAGAGTGAGAGGAATTCCATTACTACTACTTTAAGGGGGGCCGGAAAATCTGCTCGTACGCATCATAAACAGAGTAATGGTAAGTTGTCTGTGTCTGGTGAGGTGAATAGTCTACTAAGGTCTATTGGAGATGACAAAACGTCAGTGCATTCTTCGATTAGTAGATATCCTGATGTTCAAGGTGGGACCCCAGATCAGGGAATGACTGTTCAACATGTGAGCCCGGTGATGGGAAATCTTAAACAAATTAGCTATTCATTAGATAATCAAAAGGAAAGAGCATTTCCATCCTCTTTGCTGTCAAAATCTGTAACAGTTGAGACGTCTGATACAACAGAAGCATCCCAACCAGGTAACCTTACAGTCAAAACTGGGAAAGAGAAGGGAAGGAGGCGAAGGAAGGGAAAAGGTGTTGGTTCCAAATTAACAGGACTGTTTGAAGTTTCTAGTAGTCAAAGTGGAAATTCTACACCATCATCTCCCATGTCCCCAGTCATATCTGTAACACCTAAACGTACACGGCCACTGTCTCCTGATATGGAACGAACTATTCAGGCTAGGTATCCATTTACTCGAGCAGCAGACCGAGTCTGTGAGAAGGATCAGGTTTTTAGGTCCACGACTGAGGTGAACATATTGGAGCCTAAGGTTTCTGTGAAGCATTGCAATAACAACTTGCTCTTTTCTACTCAAGAGCAGCCTTCGGCATCAAGAAAAACTACTACTAAGCCTGTTCTGTTGCCTTCTGCTACTTTCCCTTGTCGTGGCAGGCCTGCCCCTGATGTGTTATGTCCTTCCCCTTTTCTGGCATCAACTTCTGCAATTGCTCCACATGCTCGAGCTCCTGGGTCAAAACTCTACAACCAGAAAGTAAACGAAAAAGCAGGACTTGGGGATGAATATGCATATGATATCTGGGGTGACCATTTTTCTGGACTTCATTTAATGTCAAAGGATGTCACTTCCATGATCTCCAGTGCTACAAAAGATTATTCTGAGAGCTTCTTTGTAAGGGGTCCACAAACCTTCCTGACAAAGTCTGGATTAAAATCTGTAAGTTTTGAGAAAGAAGGTTTATGAATAATTAAAAAATAATCGTTAAATTTAGTTGCAGCAGCAAATCTCTCCTTAGCTTGCACACCTATAGTCATTTCCATTCGCATATGAGATAAAGGCTAATTAATTCATTCCGCCTTTTGTTGTTTTTCACTTATTTAGAGCGTTTCATTTTTATTTTTGCAAAAGGAAAAAAGAAGTGCAAACATTTTAGTCATCGATAAATGCATGAAGTTTAAGTTTGCTCTCTGAAGTTTAGAAAGTTACATTCATGTCCTCAAATTACTTTGTAACAATTAACTCATCCAGGAAAAAAAAAAAAACTTAGTCACAAATTAATTCATTTTGTTGGTTAGATGTAATGGAAAGTGTTTTTAGAACAAATTTGATTGACATGGCATATGCCACATGGATAGTTATCCAAATGGCATAGCCGCATAGTCATGTCGCTAAATTTTTTAAATTTTATTTTTGTTTTAATTAAATACAAGAAAACTTTTTAAAATCTATCTATTAACATGAGAAATCATTGTTTTTCTTAGATTGGATGAGTGTGCAAATGATTAAGTGAATCTCTGTTAGTCAGATCCATTGTCACATTAAAAATTAACATGACAAATCATCAATTTTTTTTAATAAGAATAATAGAATGACCTAATATCAATTTTTTTAAATGTTCAGGAGCTTTTTTCTTTTTTTTTTTTTGAACTATTTAAATTTTGGAATCTAATTGGAACTTCATGTATTAATTCACTCCACACGGATGCCACGCCCAGTAAGAAATAAATTCTGTATGACTAGGTTGTCAGAAGGGTGATGGTGTAGCATCTTTTGAATGTCTGATAAATATATCAATTTAATCCAAACTATAAAACGTTTAATATAACTCTTAAAGAACAGGATAAAATGTAATTAGGCCTAACCACATGGAGTTCAATTGTAATTTACTCCAAGATAAAATTATAGAAAAAGATAAAGGAAGAGAAAGTAATAAACCTGTGGTTTACTTGGTAATTAGAGAGAGGTAACTAAAATAGCCTCAGAAATTTAGACTAATCTGGCTTTCTTTTTGCTTTTATCTTCTGCCAAAGTTAAACTCTGATTGTTTCTGTCCTTTTTCCGTAAGTAACTGAATATTACTCGCCTGTAACTCTTTGTTTGCTTACTTGTGATATCCTTTTTAAAACAGGTGTTATTTATTTATTTTTTATTTCTCTTTCCCTGTTGATGTATAACTTCTTTGCAACAGATCAACTTAGCCCTTTCAGATGGAAGTCGTATAGGTGAACCTTTTTTTTTTTTTTTTAAAAAAAATTGAATCTGTTTATCCTATTTTGATAGTTATCTAATCCTAGTCTTAGTAAACTTGTTGATTTTAGTGATTCAAGGAGTTATAACCTAAGACCATCGAAGGAAACTGGGATTGAAAGTCTATAATACCTTTATTTTGATCTATATCACCCATTAAAAGGTATCTATAATATGTAATATATTTCAAATTCTATTAAAATATTATACTAACTGTTTGAACAACTATTCATTGGTTTTCCAAATTTGTATCTGGATGACCTTTGAAAGTCTCTGCAGTTGCAATTTATTTGTGATTTATGTAGTGCATGCTTCTTAATTTTGAAAAAAATGAAAAGAAAGAAACAAAGAAAAAAGAAAAGAAAGAAAAAAAAAAGAAAGTTCGATGCAAGGGACCACAAAGAAGGGTGCTTGGTAGCAAGGAAAGCACATGTTAATGGTACATATGGCTTTGCAAAATGCCACCCAAATTTACCTGTGATTGTGGGCTTATATTGTTGTGCTTATGTTTGATTGTATTGATCATTTCTTCTATTTTTTATGCAAATGTAATTGACAACAATTATTTCCTTTATCGATAATTATGATATATATGCGTTTCTTGAAGTGTGTATTCAAAATTCACATTAAATTGGGTAAGGTTTTTATGCTAAGTATATTGAAGGAGAGGAATGGATGAGTACTTTTAGATTGGATATTCTACTTATCTTTGGAGGAATTGACACCGTTGACAGGATTGTACTTCAATTTAAAAAACTTAATTCTAATCTTGTTGCAGCACCTCAAATTGATGAATGCACTTCCAATTCACGTGGAATGCAAACATCAATCGTTGAGTGTAAATTATGGTAGTTCAAAATTCTCAGGTACATTTTGTGTTGTGGGATTAGCTGGAACAGCCGAACAGGTGGTGTAGCAAAAGTTTGGGATGTGGTCATGTTTTGCTACAATCTACCAAGTTATTCTCTGTAGCCAGCCTTCTGCCTTTGTTAAGGAAGACGATCTGTTGCATTACTTTGCAAATGCAACAGTTAATCCATGGATGAATCAGACCTCAAGCCCTTCAAGACCCGGCAGCCCAAAGCTGTCTTCTTTCACTGAAGCAACAGATAAATAGTGATTCAACAGCAGTGTAATGGTTCTCTGTTTTTCATTGTGGCAAACACCTTTGTCTTCTTCTCGCAGTCATCCAACAATAGAATTTGCCCATTCAGTGAGCCCTGGCACTTTTTTAAGTCCTTGCTGCCTTTGAAAAAGGGTCATGTTACTGTTGCATGCACATCTACGAGCAATAAAGGAAATCCCAATGTGCAGTCATAAAGATTGTTAGAGGGCTGTAACTTTCACATTATAATGGGCTTACGGAACCACTGCAAAAGGATAGCACGATTGGTCACTGCGTGTCCGTGAAGGCTGATGTTGACGGCAGAGTAGGAAGCCCATGGACGTGTGGGAAGAGCCGGCAACTGAGAAAGGCTCTTTAAATGATCGTGTTGCAAAGCAATGATAATATGTAGGGTCTTGTCTGGTATTATATACGGCATTTCGGGACCATTATTGTTCACGAGGGAGAGCTGGCATGACCATATGCAACTAGATGGTGACCTTGCCAACCTAAAAGCAAAACTCTCTATCTTTTCATTATATTCCATTGGTTAATATCTCATTTTATGTTTATACGATTTTGTGCAGGATGAGTGCTACGTGTAGTATCTGGTGTTCACTTTTTTATTTTTGATGGGGCAGTGAAAATTACTATTAGATAAAATAGGAAATGAAAGAACACGTACTTAATGGTAATTTTTACTGTTACGTCAAAGAATAAATTCTTGAGAATATGTATAGCATATTGAGGGTTGAAGTCGAGAAATGTTAGGGCATTTATTACTATTCTTTTTTCATCTTTTTAATGTTTACCATCACTATTGGATTTATGTGGGTCTTATAGATTTAATGGTGATTATGAGAATTAAGATGATGGAAGAATAATGGTGATAGATGCCTTAGGGTTGAAGTCCGATATAATTGTCTAGGAATAGGATAAAGCTTCGGGTTTCCTTCAGTCTATGAGTTGGTACCGACCGAAATTGGACCCATAGAGGTGGTCCATTTCGTTTGGACCATATGTACAGCAAATGAGGATTGTGACTACTCTGGCCCATTGTTGTTTTCATCTTTGGGGACCTCCCCAACGTCCAAACAAGGTTGCATGTTGTATGGCAAAGGATTGAGATAGCTACTTCAGTCTTCTGTACGTAAGTACAAATAGATCAGGCGAATTATAATTACGTTGACTTTCTATTAAAAGATGGTGAGCAAAACCCAGCACAAAAAAGAAAAAAAGCTAGAAATTCAACACCCATAAGCCCTGTTTTTCAACCATGCAAAACACGAAAATACCCAAATCACCAACCACCCTTTGGATTTTGAAGCTATATCCCACTCTTCATTCACATATATGTATGTGAACAATGTGCAGTTTGCACGGATCCTTATAATTTAAATTAGGATAATTGTTATACACTAATGCTAGATATTATATTTTTATTTTACAATTGTTTAATAATACTGACGTAGCACTCAAAATTAATTATTAGATTTGTTTTTTTTTTATTTAATAAGAATTAATCTAAGAGTTAATTGAAAGTGTCACATTAACCTTGTTAAATGAATATTAGATAAAATTATATAGTCTCTCTTATTATATTAGTCTCGGATGAGTTTTGGACATATTTCAAACCATTCCATAAATTTCTATTTTTATCTTTTAGTTTATTGAGTTTGTTTTCGTTATCATATCGATCATTCCGTCCAATTTCGTATAAATTTTATATGGATTCCACATAAAATTATGATAATACCATTTTTTTAAAAAAAATTAAAAATTAAAGGATGATTGAGCCACCCTGCTAAGAGAAGTGGTGGTTGTGACTTGCGAGCCATCCATTTGATTTTTTTTTTTTTTAAATGGTATAATTGTAATTTAGTGGGCTCCATAAAAAAAAATGATGGAATCTATAGGTAGATAGAATGATTGATTTGATAAAAAAAAACAACTTCAATAAACTTAAAAACTATAAAATAAATTTAGGGAGCGATTTGAAAAATACCCTAAATTCATCAATTAATGGATCGAGTAATTTTCCCTTTATATTATGGCAACGTTTGAACTAAAGAGAAACTGATATATATATATATGTTTTTCTTTTTTTAAGAAAAGAGAAACTGATAATTAGATTGGAAGTTGATTGGCAAAAGTGTTAATTTCATTACCAATGCTACAAAGTGGTTTGCTCAATCATCAATCCCGAACATTAATTGGTTTAGATAAACGCCCGTCTTAGATTCCAATTTCATACGGAAAAAGCAATAAAATACACTTGCCTGATTGTTCTGTTACATTTATTAAAAACTAGCTTATAACCCACACCATGAAGTGGTTTTTTCTTTATTATAATTTAATTTAATTTAATTTTTGAATATTATAATAATACTTTCTTTTTATATATTATACTTTAAACTTTAATATATTACTATATTTGTAATATATCTTAATATTACTATCGCTTTAATTTACAAAATTCAAAAGTTTTTCAAATATTATATGATCACTAAAAAATTAACAAAGTGAAGGATAAAAGTTTACGCAAAATGAAAGTAAAAGATTAAGAAAATAAAATTAGGGTTAAATGCTTTTTTTGTACGTGGTAATGGTCATTATTAAATAGCTACATATTTTTCAAAAAGTATTATAGATGGTATCTGTCGTAAACCGAATACTGATTTACACTTTCCGTCTAACTTTCGTTCATTTTTTTAATCGAGATCCACATCAACGCACTTAAAAACACGATATCGGTCTCATGTGCCACGTATTTATGCCAACTCAACGTATCATATGACGTGTCGCTATATTGTAGGTGATACTTATAGTATTTAAGTCACGTTAGATGCCATGTATTTTTAAAAATTACCGAAACTAAATTTTCCCCAAACTGAAACAAAAACAAAATTAAACCCAAATCAATTAAAATGATACTTGTTAACATTTTAGACCGCCACTTATAGCCATTTTAAACTATTCTCTTAAATAATTCTGCTTTTATATAGAGTATATATGATGAATAAATCAAACACACGCACCATTATTTCTGCCCTAGTCTCATCATTTCACCCAATTGTACTGCAGATTAAGCTCACATGACACGCTGTCCTCGGTGCCCCATCTTTGGATCATGCTCAAGAATCATCTACAAAATATGCCAGCAAAGATCTAGGGAAGCCAATTGATCGAGTGGAGAAAGAAAAAGGCCTTAATATAAAAATCACATTTGGAGCTAGCCCTTAACAAGTCCCCAAAGACGTATTTATATGATCTCAAGTTGTAGTTGTTAAAAGATGCCCTAAAATCGATTTTGTTCACAAAGTGAAACACAAACATTTGACCTTCTAAAGGTTTTTTTCCACAATTTTCGAGTATCATGGATTAAATTCATTGTGTTAAAACTAAAATAACCCAAAGCTAGCTGTTGATATATATATATATATATATATATGCTAGAACTTTCAGAATTAATTACATATCTTTATTAGAAAAAAAAATTACATATCTTTGATTTTATTATAAGAACGTGACATATACACGTTGTTTAATTGATGTAAAGTCATAGTTCTTATATGGTGCTACATTATTTAATTTTTTTAAAAGACGTGTCAATATTGACATTATGATATACCTTTAAATGAATAAACTTTATTTAAATTTTGTTTCATTGTAAGTGTATAGCCTCAGCCATGAGTTCCATGAGAGATTCCAGTATTCAATGTCACCAGTGAATGAGAGAGAAGGGATGAGCAAGACTTTCTGCATGTGTCTTTGCTTTGCTTTTTCCCTTTTTCACAAATTGCATCAATCTTTGTTGTTGTTTCACTTCATGCTTTTGGCCTCACAAGTCACTACAATTTGAGCCCAAAATTTTATGTTGGGGGCACCGTCCCCTTCATGTTTGGGACCACTCCGAAAATAAAAATGATTTTGGTTTGCTTGGGACCATTTCATGAATCTTCTTTTTTCCTTTTTAGTCCAATATTGTAAGAATTAATATATTTATTGCTGTTCCATGATCCAGCAACTTGGCTATTATGGACTCTCTGATAAGCATGGTCACGCTCAATTAGAGCCTGCATGCCACTGATGCCTGGTCCCTATACTGCAACCCTGAACTGGTATATTTATACCTTTTTTTTTTTTTTGGATGAATGGTAAATTTAATAATTTATACTCATCTAACCACCAAAAGAAAAAGAAAAAGAAAATGGTAATTTATTCATAAACATTGGTAAGCATAGATAGTAGAACCAATCTGGCCTGTAAAGTATATATATATATGCCAATTAATTGAGTCAATTGCACTGCTGGTATTCTTCAATTGAACATATATATATAACTAAGAAAAAAATGGAGTACAATGATTTTGGTGGGCCGGGTGACGCATGGCTAACAATTTTATTATTGTCGATATTTGCACTGAGGAAGCTTTGCTGCCATTATGATGAAACTTGCACACAAGAAGAGAGAACATCCCATCCAAATATGAAGAAGAACTAATTAAAGCACCGTACCAGGCATTAATGAAATAATTAATTTATAAACTCCTGCTCAAAAAGAAATTAATTAAGAAATCTCTTCAAGAAAAACTTTATTAATAAAATAGTACTCTAGCTTCACAAATAGAATTAATTTCGGTAGAGTTTAAGAGAGAGAGAGAGAGAATAGTAGTATACTATGGAATATGGTGGAGTGGTGTAGATTGGTAGCATATGACGGTGTTTATATGAAATGCACGCTCACGTGCTTATGCTAATAAAAAAATGCGTAGTATGATCATTAAATCCATGCATGCACCTAATCTTGTTTCCCGATCTTTATATATTATTTGATTAAAAGCATCGGGAATGTCACTTAAAGTCCACTTTTAAACTACCATTATTAAATATTCGGGAAGATATTATTGGTGTCAGATAAATAATCACTTTCACGTTTAATCCTCATCTCGAGTTTCTGAGGAATATTTAAGCACTATTCCCCGGCCGGCCTCCCTTTTTTATCATTTTCACTTCCCTAAATCCTATCAAAATTTCTGATCAAGGTGTTACTTTCTTTCGTAGATTATGTGAAGCTTCTGTTGCTAAAGATGTCATTCAATTCTTTGCTTGCTGTGCATATGTGTTAGTGCCTTCTAATTAAACAATTTCATTCATAAAAATTTGGTTAATTCCTTTGTTAAAATTTTTATTTTTTATTTAAATAAATATTAACAAACAATTCAAACACAAAACATTTGTAAAAACAAATTATATCAAAACATTTCTTTTTAAATTAAAAATAAAAAATACCTCTCAAAATACATTAACAAATCAGATTGTAATATTGTTTCTTATAACACACTACACCTTTAAATATTAACATTAATTGCTGAAATTAGACATACCGGGTAGATCACGTATCTTGCTAGATGTTACCAATTAAAATATGGCGACAACGTACCAAGCAGTTTGCTGATCGAGTACGTTGATGATTGTCCTCATTTCATGTCTCCGTGTTTTGGATGCCACCAACAATCTTTTTTCCATTCATAAAGTAGATAACTAGATGTGTGGATAGAACTAGCTTATCGGTTTTATATTACAGAAAAGAAAAATGACAGAAAAAAACAAGAAAAAAAAAGAAAAAGAAAAAGAAAAAGAAAAAGAGGCTTCTTTTTTATCCTCTAAACTGGCTTTATGCTTGCTACTTGCTAGGCCTTGCTTAAGCAATAAAAGCCACAGGGCATGATGGGTATAATACGAAATGAGTACGTATATTCGAAAAAGCAACAATCGATGTCCCTAGACAAATGAAATTGCGTTAAATTTGAGTACGTAATTCATGTGAGAGTTTACGTACATAAGACTCATTTGCCTAAATATGTGGTCAATCAAGTCAAAATTCATTTGAACAGGTTAATCACATGAATATCCTGACAATTAAATAAGTCTCATGTAGGTTTTTTCACGATGTATTGCCCAAAATACTAGAGATTCCAATCCAAAGGACTCAGGCTGGGTAAGCACTCGCTAGTTGCTAGCTAGTTTAATTTACAAGTGGCCAAAGGCCCAAAGATTCAACCAATTTATCGTCTCAAGGCAAACTAAAATAGATAGCAGTATATTGCAAGGCTGCGTGGTCAATGATAATGTTGTTATTTCTTTATTTTCCTTTAAAAGAACCCTTTTATTAATTCTGAGAAAAAAAGGTGGGTGGGAGTGAGGCAAAATAGTACATCCAAGCCCCCAGTACTTATATATTCCATGTATTGGTTTGGGCACCACCTTGACGGTGACTAGTACCACCATATATCTTCGAAAAAAGTTTTCAGTTATAATACTACTCCTTGTAATATGCTTCTTCTAGCTAGGGTATGACTCTGTTTCATTTTTGTCATGATCCTTACAACCTTAATTATTTTTGTCATTTATTTTTTATTTCAATTGAATATATATATATATTGTATGTTAGAGCATTTTCAATTGGCTTTTTATTGTAAGAATTTTTCAATTTTAAAGAGCCAAAATAGATTTTAGATCATTTTATTACTTATATCCGGCTCCCTACTTTGAGAAAAAAAGTAGAGAGCATGAAATGACTTTCTATTAGTAGGGAGCTATTTCATTTCTTACTCTTATTTTTTATAATAAAATATTAATTTATCTCTTCAACTTTTTGATTTTTTCAATTTTATTTATTGAATAAATAATAAAAAAATTCTTAAAATATTAATATTTAAATGAAAAAGTCAAAGTAAATCCTTAGTTTAAGGAGTCGGATGTAGGTGTTTAGAAAAAGTGTTTCTTTAAAGTAGGAAAAATTGATTTTACTCTTTATTTTGAGGATAAAAATAAAAAACCGAATAAAAATACTTTTAAACCTCACTTATTAAAACAACTAGTTTTATGCATCATCAATTAGCATGTCACATTGCTCACATGAAAAGACATTATAGTTTTCAACAAGCAATCAATTTCTATATATCTTTCAGTATCTCAAACATATGACTAATGGTACATTAATTAACTAAGTTATTAATAATCTGCTTATCATTATGGAATTAATTAAGAGAATGATCACTAATGGTACATTCACAAGAAGTATTATTAGCTCCTCATCACGTGCTGGCAAAAGTTCCTTTGCTACTTTCACTAAAGTACTCACTTCTTTAGCTTTTTTTTTTTTTCCTAACCACTCACTTCTTTCACTTTGAACGTTAAAGCCTAGAAAGAAAGAAAAAAAAGAAGAAGACGTTAAAAGAGAAAGTAACTAAAACACACATTTTTCATAAGTTGGAAGTACTAGTTAAACAAAAATTACAGGTATATTCTTCTAAAGTAAAACTCATAACATGATGATTAATTTGAATTGGAAAAAGAAAAAAGCATACCATAGAATAAAAAAGCAATTGAACATAATTAAAAAAATTATTTTATCGAACTATTTTTAACCCGCTGCAAATTATTTAAGGACACGTTTAAGCCTTTAAGGGTATATCAAAACAGTGATTACACAGAGGCATTCGGCATAAAAAAGGTGTTTAAAAAAAAAAAAAAAGAAGCTTTCGTGTCTTTGTCTTGTAATTCCCGTAACAAGAAGAGTGTTTAAGAGATGTAGGAGCGCATGGTAGATAATGCAAGAGAGAGAGAGAGGAGCGCATGTTAGTTCATGATGAGGGCGGGTTGTCACACACAAAGCTAAAGTGAAGCAGACAAGCGCATAGCTGCTCTTCTTGCCAGGTCACGCTCGATCAGACAAACTCTCTCTCTCTCTCTCTCTCTCTCTCGCATGGTAAATGATTTACATGTACTGGAAAGACGAAGAAGTGAAGCACTGTACCTAAAACTGAGAAAGAGAGAGAGAGAGAGTAATTCAATTTTCTGTGTCCACCTCTCTCGCACTTTCCTTTGTTTATCTGATTGTTTATTTCCAAAGGAAGTATTATTTTTTTATTTAATATTTTGAAACTAAATTGGCAGGGTTTACTTAGATAGTTTAATACAGTGGGTTCTTGTCCCTCTGGCTCGGTCTGTCGCATGTTCCTTGGATGACGCTTCAAGCTCGAAACCTCGTCGTTTTCTTCTCCTTCTTCTGTGGCCTTTTGTTGCTTTCCTTCACACTGTTCGAGATATAAAAGAAACCAAAAAATATAATTAATGTATCTGGCATTGGCATTTCTGTTTCTGGGTCTCATTGCTTTCTAGTTTCCCGCTCTTTAAAAGGTATGAAAACTCTCTCTCCCTCCCTCTCTCTCTCTCTGTCTCTCTCTGTGTATCACCTTTTATATTATTGCTTCTTATATTCGTGATTATTATTTTTAATTTCTGGTAATTACTTGCTACGCATTTGTCATTTTTCAGGGTATATTAGTTGTGTTGCATCGTTCTCTCATTTTCTGGAAAAAAAGTAAAAGAAGATGAATACCAGAGTGCGCACCACTCTTCAGGCAATGAAAGCTCCTTTGAAACTTGATAAAGTAAGTGCGCACCATCGTTCTCTTTTGGTTATTAATTTTTTTTTTTATTCAAAAAAAAAAATCGCTGCAAGTGAAAGGTCTTATCAATTACAATTTCGAGATGGGTGTTTTCACTAGAAAATGAAGCTCTGGAGTCTGGATCAGTCTGGAGCTTCAAATAGTAATATATTTATATCTTCTTTTCCCAATTGGCTTAGAATTTTTTTATTTTTTTTTTATTTTTTTTAATATCTAATGGGCTTTTTTATTTTTTTTTCATCTGAGATGCCTTAATTTCAAAGCAACTTCAAGTACTGTCCTAATTTCCGTAATTTTTGATTTATTTTCAACTGAAAAGAAAAAATTAGCTTGGAATTTCTCCTTTTAGATATTCTTTCTGAAATGCAAAAAGTAGGTGTTTTTGATCCAAATCCGAATTGGGTTCTTTCACTTCTCTCAAGAAACGAATAGTTTCTTCCTTTAGCCCCCCCCCTCCCCTCTCTCTCTCTCTCTCTTAACAGTTCCGTTTGATTAATGTCATTTTGATGTTGAATTCACAAAGAAGGAGAAGATGGAGACTCAGGGGAGAAGAGGAATCGACGCTAAGAAGCATGTGACCAATCGACGACGATCAAATAGAGAAAGGAAAATGGCCTTACTTCAAGATGTATTTTTCTCACCTATATGATAAACATTTTCTTTGTTTTTCCTTTTGCTTTGATTTGATTAATGTTTTCTGGAATATGCAGGTTGATAAGCTAAAAAAGAAGCTCCGACATGAAGAAAATGTCCACAGAGCATTGGAGAGGGCTTTTACTAGACCTTTAGGAGCTCTACCTCGTCTCCCTCCTTATCTCCCTCCACATGTTAGTATAATTCCACATTCTCTTTCTCTCTCAATTGTGTGAAGAAATGAAGGAGACCCAAGTGAATGAACATTCAGATCGTCCTACATGTGTTTTAATGAATTCAGGATAATGAAGGATGTGATTTCATTTGTTTGCAGACATTAGAGCTTCTTGCTGAAGTAGCCGTTTTAGAAGAGGAGGTTGTTCGCCTAGAAGAGCAAGTAGTGAATTTTAGACAAGGTCTCTATCAGGAAGCTGTCTACGTATTCTCCAAGAGAAATGTGGAAAATTCAGGTGATTCGATGGATCATAGCTTGATTAGAAGCTCCAAACATCAGCGATCAAAGTCTTTGCCCCAAAATGCGCTCAATTTTGCAACACCCATGGCCAGACCTCAACCTTCTCTTACCAGAACTACTTCAAATAGGAAGCTCTTGTCCTCTGATACCGGCCCTGATCGAACCACAAGTTTTTCCAGCAGGCCAGCTATGGGGAAACAATTTATTAAGAAACCCAATTCCTCTCCATCTTTTCCAGAAAATGGACGAGGAAAAGAGAATTGGTTGTGTGCTAATTCTGTAAAGGATAAGCAATCTCCGGAAAAGAAATGTACAAAAGTTGTAACCCCAGTGAAGAAACCTCCAATTAAGCATGAATCAGTGCAGGTATACAAATTAGCATTATCCAATAGGACTTATTCTGTACTTTGTTGTAGTCATGTTAATCACGGCTTTTCTGTGTATCAGATAGAGAGCAGATTAGTAGACCATGAGAGAGCACAAGAGAGCTCTTCTTGTTCTTCAGATGATAGAATATTGGAATCTGATAGCACCCCCAACAAAGTATCTGAGTATATATTGAAGTGCTTGTCTGGCATTTTTGTGAGGATGAGCACATTGAAGGACAAAGTAGCTTCTCATGCAGGCAACAGAGAAACAGAATTCCGAGATCCATATGATACCTGTTCAGAATTAAGAATTAGAGATATTGGTCCCTACAAGCATCTCTGTTCAATTGAAGCAAGTTCAGTTGATTTCAACCGAACAACAAATGCTTTGTTTCTGATGCATAGACTAAAGTAAGTTCTTAGCTTTTTGTACTGATGTCTTTTCTAAAAAAAAATGGTGCGGGGGTGTGTATTTAGAGTCTTTCCTCTGATGAGATGTATTCAGGGTCCTATTTGGAAAGCTTGCCACTGTGAACTTAGAGGGTCTTACGCATCAGCAGAAGCTTGCTTTCTGGATAAACACTTACAATTCCTGCATGATGAATGTAAGATATCTCCCTCTCACCAAAGAGTCCAGGATTTTCATAATGAAAAATCAAGGAAATACATTTTTTTAATATAACTTTGGGGTGCTGAACGGCTGAGAAAAAGTGATTTACTATTACCCAGCAAGACCATACTTACATGGTTATTTCAATTTTATAGGCATTTTTAGAGCATGGGATACCTGATACCCCTGAAATGGTTGTAGCACTAATGCAAAAGGTAAGATTTTTCCACCATTCTTGTTATCCATAGTAAAATAATATTGTAGTTAAGATTTTTCCCTCTCCAACTATTAATCTATTAAAAAGATGGACATAATGTATCAAATTCGTATATATATATATATATATATATACTTACATATGATTTATGTAATCTCTCTATCAGATATTAAAAGTGTCACTTTTAGTTGAGATGCTAACTGTCATCATCTTTAGAGCATCCCTATTACTATTAAGCTTTTTTACCTTACATCACAATTAAGAACATGGCTTCTCCAACATGTTGCACATGGTTAACAGCAACTGTTGGTTAGTCATTTTTGCAATCAACTAAATTTAGCGGTGCTTGCCTCAGGCGACAATCATTGTGGGAGGACACTTGCTCAATGCAATTACAATCGAACATTTCATCTTGAGATTACCTTATCACTTAAAATTTGTAAGTCATTATCTCAACTTCATTATGGTTTCAGGCAGGAGTTATTTTTGTTTTGGTTTGGCAAAATTTTAATTTTCTTAGAGCCTCCCCTCCTCCCCCCGCCCCACACACACACAAAACTTACTTTAATTTCTAATTAAAATTCCTTTTTTAATTATTATTATTCAACAGACATGTGGAAAAGCTGCAAAAAATGATGAGATGAAAGTACGAAGCGTATTTGGATTGGAATGGTCTGAACCCTTGGTTACATTTGCCCTCTCCTGCGGAAGCTGGTCCTCCCCTGCTGTAAGTTTGTATTTACTTCTGATGATATCCTTAATTTATAGGGGAAGTCCCAAATTTGTACTATTAGAAGTCACTGTTGCAAACAATAATCATGTTCATGGTAAATTCCACACAGTGCCTTGGTATAGAATGTGGATAAATTCTGTTTTCATGAATGTGCTGGCACTAAATGTATATTTTGTTTAATAAAGGTGAGGGTGTACACAGCATCTCAAGTTGAAGAAGAGTTGGAAGTGGCAAAGAGAGACTATTTGCAGGCAGCAGTTGGCATTACCAAGACAAACAAATTAGTAGTTCCCAAGCTACTAGATTGGTATCTACTTGACTTTGCTAAGGACATGGAGTCATTGCTGGATTGGGTCTGTCTGCAGCTACCTGACGAACTTCGTAACGGAGCAGTTAGATGCCTTGAGAGAAGGGGAAGAGAATCCCTTTCACAGTTAGTACAAGTAATGCCGTATGATTTCAGTTTCAGGTTACTTCTACACCGATGAGAGCTTCTTCTTCCAATTGTTTTTTTTTTTTTTTCATTATATTTCTTCAGTCTGTCTAGTTTGAACAACTATGGATGTGGTGGGGTTGTGTACTGATAGACAAGTGAGAGTACATATATAATCTAGCATTTGTAAGTGTGGGCAAAATTTTGTTGTTATCAACACAAGGGTTCATTATTTGGGAAAGCGTATATGAATATGGTGAATTCTTTGATTCAAAATTTGAAAGGTATTGCCTTGAGTTGGGGCCTGATTGATCCGACCCTACGATGTCAATGTTAGTTGCTACAGTTGGAATTATGGTTGTGGAGAAGAAGCAAGCAACTAGTATAAATGATTACTTTAGGAAAAACGATGAATCCATGTCGAGACTCGAGAGAGTAGGTAAATAGAGCCAAGCAAGCAAAGACAAAGCACAATTGAAACAAAGCTTACGGATGTAGGTACACCATGTGAAACTGAATATAATTTAACATTGTCCCTCGCGGCGTGTTCAAGTAAGGCGACAACATCCTTCAAAAACCTCTGTTGTCTACTGGTCAAAACGACATCAATCTAGAATCATCTCTGTTTGCTTATGATACTATTATGAGTATTATCTAGCCGCTTTTGGAACTTCGCAAGCTTCCTGTGAAAGGCTAACTAGATATTTCTCTCATAGATGTTGACTAGATCATCATATCCCAAAAGTCATGGAGGCTCTGAGCTTATTGGTACAAGGAAATTGGCAGCAGAAAGTACGGCTTACCGGATTCAATTGGTGACGATATATTTTTTGCTGAACCAATTCCTTTCCTTAGAATCATCCGGAAAACACTCCTTTCCTTAAAGAAGCTCACTAATTGACAATGTAGCATAGCCTTTGTGGTCTAGTTCAAACTGTTAAAATTAACATAAATGGTCTATAACCAATCTCATTATATGACTACTTGCACCAAAAAAAAAAAATCTCATTATATGACGTCATGAATTAATTGTGCACATTCACTAATACTATCATCCTGGACAACCAAATTGATTCTCTTCCCATCATGAAAACAGAAAAACTGTTCATCTAATGCTAGTGTCTTTAATTCTATCAGTAATAAAATGAAGAAACCAAAAAAAAAAAAAAATCCAATGATATGACATTTTATGGTTCTTTTTAATGGGAGATGTGAAAAACACACAGCTTCAAAAGATAAATACAAAGCAATTTCAAGAAATAAAAAGAAAAACCAAAAGCAACAAAAGTGAGGTCTCCTACAATCATCTCAGGCTAACCCATACAATGTCTATGAAAGGTTGAAAATAAGCCAAAACCCGATCCAAAGAGTATTGGCACTTTGGCCAACAAAAGAGTTACCATGGTCCATGACCAAGGGTTTCATAGCGGAAGCCGGATAGATGAGACACACGATGTAGAGGGGCATGGGACATAACATTGGGGGACGAAGGTGTGCATGGAGGTGAATTTTACTTTTTTAAAAAGAAAATTATTTCACATTTGATGCAGCATATAATGATCACTTTTAAGTCAAAATTAGTCACCTGTAGATCACATGGGGAATCTTCCATCCAATTTAACTTGAAATGCTAATAGAAGGGATAACCTAAAGGTGTTGTCTAGTTTGAGGGAATCCATTATCCCTTCTCATTTTTTTTGCGCAGTTTCCCCAAGTTTTTATCTTATTTTATTAAAATACAAATAATTTTGTGAAGTTTCAACTATTATAGGACGGACAGAGTACTACGACAACAGTCTTAAGCATTTTTATTTTGATGCGTATGCCAAGGTTATCACAAAATGCGGAGGATGGTATGATATATTTCTACAAAAATTGAAATCAATGATTTGACGACAACCCTATAGTGAGGTATAATACAACAAGAAACAATGGGGATGAAGCTAACATAACAAAAAAGAATTGACAAAGCTCAAATACAAACAGATCAATGATACATTATATACGCATTTGTCCTCCTACTTTTTTACTCTCTTGATTAGGCGACCTAGAAGCGTACCGAAGGATATCCAGTAGCAGTAGCATCCTTGAGGTGGAACAAGTGCAAAACGTTATGGTCCAAATTCCCCAAACCGTCTATAGTATAGAGCAGCAAAAATACCCAAGTTTGGACCTCAACCAAATGGTGAAGGAACAGGCACTGCAAGTGCATCTGATCTCTTAATGCTTCCCATACCACAAATAATGCATCCAGGTGCTGAGAGAGCAGAAAATTTGGCCCCGCAAAGATCACAAACATCATATCCTATGGTTGACAGACGGCTTAGTGTAGCGGAACAAAATTGGGAGGGATCCTCCAAGGGATCAATGGACTTGTTGGACAAACCCCTTTGAATACACATGTCAATCAGGCTCCTTAGTTCATCCTGCTTACCTGAAGGTGCTTTGGACAAAAGGAGTTCAAGCATCTGCTTCGAATAAGCATAATTCTGCACCTCAATGTTTCGCTTAATGGCAGTACGGATGCAATTTATACGGTGTTTTGCCAGAAGAGGCAAAGAACCTAAATGACGCGCCAGTCTTGCCATCTCATCCTTTGCACTGATTGCACTTGGGCCTTGGACTTTCTGCAACCGCCCAATTTCCTGAAGTGGAATCCAAATGAAATGCAAGTATAAAACAGAACCTTATGCCCATATAAAAATAGATTAAAGAGAGTCTACCAGAAGGTAAAAATTTCATGTACGATTTTAAAAAGTAAATATCCCAATTACATGAACATATGTTGATAGGCATAAGTTGGGATGATTTGTAGAGTTGAGACTCAATCTTTTATTTTTTATTTTTTTACATCTATTTACTGAAATGGTATCTCAAGAATCACTATAACAGAAAAAAAATTCAAAATTCAAAATTTTGACAGATTGGTTCAGGAAGCTTGGTTGAACCTAAAAGTTAGAATTTGTTAGTTTTTCGGGCTAGGAGGAATAATAAATATGGTGTACTGTGTAATGCCTTTGGTCACGCTTCCATCACATGGACTAATAAACAAAAAAAACCATCAACTATCAACACCATCCCCCAAAAAAATAAAGAAAATTTCACTAGGAAACTAGAGAACTATATAAATTTGCAACCAGTACTGAATCAGTTTTTTTTTTTTTTAATTCTTTATCTATGTTCATAATAATGTTGTATCAACAAATAGGTACTTAAATTCCTTCAATGATTATAATCAACAGAATATGGAGCAAAAGCTAAGAACATGAGGTAAGCTACACCAATCCCTCTTTGCCATTCAGCACTATCAAAGGCCTGAGCCTCCATAATTCACAGCCTTCTCCAAAATTTATAACCAAAAACCATCAAACAAACATGTAGTTGCAAATCTCAAAAGCCTTCCAACTAATTGCTGCTGACTATATCATCATATATTTAATATCAAATCTAACTATTAAATCAAATTTTTGCACCAGTTGGCTTCTGTCACTCAAGTGCGCAAGTATGATGAGTTGAATTAAGACCAACTGCAAGTTTTATTCCCAAACCTGCACACTAGCCATCCACACCCCTTGAAGCACCTAATCCTAGGTAAATCAGGACTTGATCTGAAGTCCCTACTACAACAACAGAGACTTCAAGAGTTAAGCTAGGAGGAACAATAAGCCATCCACTCTACAACTCTTTTAAACCCTGGTTAGTGCTCAAAACGCCAAAACACCCTGACTGTGTTATAACATTTACCCCAACCAAAAAGTATGTTAAACTGAAACATCGTACACTATCATTCAAAACATAAACTTTGAATTTAAATTCTTAGGAAAAAAAAAAAAACCCAAACAACAGCAACTCTGGAGGTGGCATGTGTTACATTTATTAATACTTTCTTCTACTAAACAAAAATACGCCACCCAGGTGGTTTTTATAACTGGGGTCAGAAAAAATCTATTGGTTGACGTTCCAGACAGTAACAACCATCTGATCATGTCGAAACCTGGCTATAAAGGTAAGTGCTTTCCAGATCAGTCATAAAATCTTTTCTGATTAATAGTTTTTTTTTTTTTTTTTTTTTTAAAAAAAAAAAACCCAAGTCCTGTCCTATTCAAAGTGTCTTTAGCCTCTACAACTAGGTATGGGTAGCTCACGTTTAGAATCAGTAAGGGATTGTAGAACAACAGGGGGTCATCATTAAAAGGAAGACTGTTTCAAACAACAGCAAAAGGCAATCCTGCAGTTCTGCGGTCCTTTGGCTTCAAGAAATAAGGGCTCATTCTACCTAATCATTTGAAAAGGGGATAGAGATGATAATACCTGAAGAAGAGTAACTGCTATCTTGTACTGAGCACAGATGGTTGCTTGAGCTTTAATATCAGCTCCACGAGACTGATCTTTAGCTAGAGCAAGGAAAGCTTCATCAAAACAAGATAATGCATCTGAAAGTTGATTCTGCTCAAGATGAGTAAGTCCAGTCTTGAAACAAACAGAAGCAGTTGCCCCACGGGGAACCTATTATGAGAAACGCCATGAAATTAGAAAGAATGAGGCAAGCTAGATAAAAGCATGTCCACTGGGCATACTCATACTGCAAGCAGCCAATGGATTATGTCCAAAAATTCCATCCTCTTAAAGCTTCCCATTTACATGTGGCATCTCAGGGTAAAACACCTCTTTGATTCTCCGTTGCATACTTCCCCAACCCCCCCACCCAACACAAAAAAAAAAAAAAAAAGGAAAAGGAAAATTGAATTTTAAAAAGAGGAGGCTTGACTGAGGAATGTAGTTTCTTAGACAATTTATAGGCTACTGCAAGATATAAATTAAAACAAGAAAATAACAGTTGATAGAATTTGTCCTTACTGTTATAAAAAATTCTCACTAGTTCCCCACTGTAATAAAGAATCATAAGAGGAAAAGTGGCAAGAAAGAGTCCACCTCCTAGAACTTTATTTCTGCCCATACTAAATGTGAGAAAGTGAGTATTCTTGTGCATGATGGTGTGCATGTAGATACATATACATCTCTTTATATACTTATACATGTATGTAGGCATGTATCCCTGTCTATGTTTACCTGTCCAGGGCGCACAGAAGATGGGGGAGAAGCAGAAGGGGCCGGAGGTCTTCCTGAATCTGCAGAACTCGGAGCTCCAAGTACACTAAGATCAAGAGGTTGTGCAGAAAATGAGACCTGAGCAGCCTGAACCTGAGACTGTGGCAGGACAGCTGCTTGACCCAAGGATTGTGGTGGGACACCACCATCAGGAAGTCCAATGGACTCTAATGAAACGACAGGTTGCTGGGTGGCTTGAGGAGGAACGCCACCATCAGGAAGACTGATATTAGCTTCAGATGCATTGACATAGTTAAGCGTTACCTTGTTTTCAACCCCTTGAGAAGCTTGGTCCAATTTAGAGAGATAAGTTCCAGGGGGAGGCAGTGAGGCTGCAACCTGAAGGGAAGGTATTGTGTTCTGGAAAAAGTCCTCCGGAATAGGTCTAGCTGTAACTCCCAAACCCCCAACCATAGAAGCTGGCTGTGATACTATTGAAGACTCTGTCAATGAGTCCATGCCAAACAGATCACCAGGGGCAGACACTGTAGGAGCAGTCACCATTCCACTGGTAGCAGGAGAAGGTTGGGATAAAAGCTGGCCAAGGTCCTGTGATCCACCACTTAACGACTTGGTCCTACTCATGGGCAGACCTAACCCTTCTGCAAGTTTAAGCTGCTTTGTCGCTTCTTTAATCTTATTCACATCCACCGTAGCAGATGCAATTGGCTTGTCCCGTATTCTAATGTGTATCTTTTTAGTTTTTGATACTCCCTCCTCATCACTGCTGCTACCATCAGCAGCAGCACCATACATTGACTTCTTAAATTCTTCTTCAGCTTTAGCCTGTTCATCTGCAGCACTAGAACTGGCAAATTGTTTACCAAGAGTTTCCAGACCCATCAAGGAATCACCCTTGGAATTACCATCAGGAACTCCATTGGACTTATTAGAGATGTATTTAACTGAAGACATTTGAAGACCATTTGATGTCTTGTCAGCACCTGCAGGTGTAAAAGCTTTGACCAAGCTATTGTCCCTTACTTCTACTATGTTGCCTCTGCCTTTAATTGAACCCAGGTAAACACCAATGTGATCTGTAATAATGGATGGGATAGGACCATCATCAGTCTTCATGTATGGCATCACTTCTGCAGCTAGCTCCCACTGAGGTATATTCTTCAAGTTAATAGGGGTTTTGATTTCCCAGTTCCCACCACCCCATTCAGGTCCTTTGGGAACCATACTCTCAGCTGCAAAGTTGGCAAAAATGCCTTGTGTCCACCCGGTAGAGCGGACTCTTAAAATCCTTTCACAATATCTCCTCAATTCTGAATCAGTGCCATCCTCTTCCAATTTTTGAGCAAGACGCCGCATGGCACTGGGGTTAAGGTGGCATATAAACAGATCAAGCATGCTTTCATAGTCTGCTATAACTTCAAAAGTTTCTTTTGCACTGTCAAACTGACCAAACCTGCAACTCTCTCATAATTAGAATACCAAAAACCATGACCACATTTATTAGTAATGAGAAAATGACCATTTCATCATTTCAATACTTGAGTCTTTGAATCCTGGATATGAAAAAACTAGCATACTTTATAGTATGCTCATAGAATGTTGCTAGCATTAACATATTTTTTTTCTTTTTCTAGTTAGGTGTCTCTCTTGTATACTTCACTTCCTGTATACTTGGGTTGCACCCTTTCGCTTTTTAATAAAATTTGATTTCTTATCAAAAAATAAGAGATAGGGATAAAAAGTTACTAAAGATTAAGCAACATTAATCATAGAAAGAATACACTTAGCATGAGCATAGCTCATAAATAATACGCCAAGAGTGAATTTCCATACCATTTTCCAGAGTTACATGCATTTTAACTGCCATAAACCATTACTTGCCCTGCCTAAATAGATAACAGAATAGAAAGTTTTAACAAGGAAAGACAGGAAAAATGACAAGTATGAACACAACCAATAACTTTCATCAAACAAATCCCATATTTTAATCTCCCCCCTTAGGCCAGAGTACAGATATCCAGCAAATCCAGTGCAGTACAGATCTCCTAAATTTGATTTCTACATTATTTAGTTCAGATACCTCTCGACTTACTACCCAGTATATAACACTCCATGCTTATCATTACACTCATCAGAATGTCCTTGATACAATTATAGTCAACTTCAGTACACAGTCATCTTATTTGGTCATCTCATTATCACAACAGATCTTTCATGGAACCAGCAACTAGAACACCCATCTCATTAATAAGCACAATACAAGCATAGAAATACCTCCCCCCAACACATAGCCAAACATTCTTAAGTCCCACTTAAGGAAAAGCCAAGAATTCATACACCAGCTCAAGATCAATTATGAAAGAATAAAAAATAAACAACAACAACAACAATAATAATCTACTTTGTGTCAACCAAAATTGATGTGGTTTTAAAAATCACCATCGGATTAAAAGTCAATAATAATTTATCATAAATCTAATGGTGATTTTAAAAGCCACATCACTTTTGATTAACACAAAGTAGATGTAGAGGTTGACATATATATTTACTTTAATAATAATAATAATTGCTGCAGACATGCCACACAACAATATTAAGGAAAACGAAATTGGCAGGGGCAATAAGTAAAAGGGAAATAAATAAATAATTGACGACCATCAAGAGATCATATTAGAACCAAACAGTTTCCCCAGAAGATTTCCAGCATCACTTATTTCATGCAAAAGTTCACAAAAGTTTATCATGAAGTTCAAAAATAATAAACAATAAAATAATTACTAGTAGACAAGTCACGATAGATTATTCTGGAAAAAGAAGTATTCCAATTACTAGTAGAATCAATATATTTCCAGGAAGATATGTGCAGCATCAGCAATTAAAATGAAAAATTGTCTTATCTGCATACTTGATACAGGCATAGCCCAACTGCCGGAACCGGTGGAACAAATGAGAGGTTGGAGGACATCTAGGATAATCTCTAGAACGTAAGAATTCATCTTTCAAAACAGATAAAGCAGTAGAAAAGCGGAGGGCGTTGATAGCATAGACACCCCGCAACACCTAAGCACAATGTACAGCATCTTCAGAAACTAAAGTAGGCAGGTTAAAAAAATATGCAAAACAACACATTATCTATCATTCACCTGAGTAAACTGTGGGCCAGCTTGGGATAATGATACAGCAAGATCTCCGCAAACAGGAGAACCTCTAGCAAGTATATCAAGAGACCTTGGAGTTATACGCAAGCTGTCAAACCTTCATCAGATAACAACTTGAGGTGTCAGAAATCATTTACTCTCATACAGGGATACATAAAGAAAATATAAAAGGGCATTAAAATCCAAACTTTATACCGCATTCAGGGGTAAAATTCAGTAAATTGTAAAGATAAATGTTCCAGAAAGACAGCATGTGTATAGGTCTGAGAAGAAAAAGGGGGGAACCTTGATGTTATTTGGTACAATATTTCTGACAGGTCAAGCTTCTGCTCAAAACTTTCTTGCATAGTGGCAAATCCAATAAGAAGAGGTTCAAGAAGCCCAACAAGACAGCCCTTGATCTCAACCGCCTTCTTTTGTCTGGGATTTATTTCTGTCGGGTTGGCAAGCAACAATCGATCATTCAAAGCACCAACCAAAACTGCACAAGAGAAGTTTGTCTTAATAGCTCAGAAGAATAATGGTTAACTTCAGAATTAAAATCCATTAAACATGTCAAACAAACCAAAAAAGTACACTAGGCTGCAGAGTGGTCTCACATGCTAAAGAAACAACCTCAGCATCAGCAGCATAAAATACGTACCAGCATTAGGCATACTGATAGAGAGAATGGTCCTCGCTTTTCCATCCCAGCCAAGCACACTAATCGCAGTGGCAGTAGAAAACAGAAGTGCGGGCCCAACCCATAGAAGGGATCTAAAGTGCTCATAAGTTAAGTGTTCAAACAAGCATTGAAACCTCAATGATACAATATATATATACACACATACATTATACATATAAAGACACAATTTTCACTCCATTTTATTTGAGGATATTGAAGGAAGTCCTTTATCAAATTTTGTGGAGCTGCTTGCCAGTATATCAAGATCAGCCGAAACTATAAGCACCCTTTTCGTAGTTAAAATTCCAGCAACATAGCCCCTAAGAGTTTCTTGCCAGTGGACCTATCATAGTGAAGAATACAAGCTTTTCAACAAGCATATTTAATTGAATGTGATCCACAACTGTGGTCATTGCAATGAACATACTTCCAAAAATATAAAATTGGATGTAATTAGAAAGCCAAAATGCATATCAACAAAAACATTGATGATAAAATGTGATATATACAAAAAGCACAACAAGCAAATCTTTAGTTGGTATATCTTATTTTTATCTACCAATGGTTCTTTTCTTTTCTTTTTTCATTCTAAATTGACACATTACAAGATTATTTGATCGTTAATGGTGACATTATAATTCAGAGGCAATTTGCATTATAGGTGAAGGTAGCAGTGTCCAAAACTCTACGCCAGTAAAAATTGTCCACATTGACTGTCAGAGAGAAGAAAACCACAACTAATTCGCTACAATAATTGTAAATTTTGGCATGGCAAACCCCAAAATATAAGTTTTGAGGGAAGGTAGAGAACATTTTGCTTATATGTATAGTTGTTTATTGAATAGGATGTAATAAACAGCAAGGTGCACACACAATATACAAGCATAAAAAAACTTGAAACTTCTTTGGCTTCCATCACGATCGAAGGATTAGAATGTCATATTTTGCAATAAATGTGGAAAAGGGAGTGGAAGCTCAAAAAAGAAAATTAGCAACAGTGCTCTTTGTTGACCAGCAAAGCTTCTAGTGTTCACACTTCCTCCTCTTCCTCCTCCTTTCTCTCTCTCACACACAAATACTAATATTTTAATTTGATCCCACTTGGAGATATGCATGTATCATGAATCTTGTGGTCAAAGCCAGGGTACAGTTTGAATATTCAACAACTAAATGAGGTCAAATAGATGCTGTTAGGGCTTTTAGGCTAATGCTAGAAACCCTTTGCGTATACAGAATAATTTACTAAAAGTATTAAACAAAAGTTGAACTTAATCTATTAAGAAAATGCCAGCTAGCATAGGTGGTAAAGCCTCATCAAAATGATACTCAAGGCCATGGTTTGAAATCCATCCTCATGCTAACCCCAATAAAATCCGTCCCAATACAATCCATCCATCACCCAGTGGAAGGAATAGCATTGCTCTATTTAGGGTGTCACTTAGTAACCATAATCCTTGCATTTTTTATTCTTTTCATTTGTTAGTAGTCTTAATAAAAAGTCATGTGAGAAATTCTTCAAGATTTTCTAGATACAAAATATGTAAAAAATCCATACTTACTGACAGATTCAGTAATAAACCAATAACACTGCAATACATACAACTTAACATACAAGAGTTATCACAATCCCACCAACCCCTCCCTTCCCAAAAGTGCCAGTCAGAGCTACTAGCAAGTCAATGCCTTGCCTAGGCAATTAGACAACCCCATACTGAAAGTTCATTTGCTGACGCAGGAGACAATTGAAGATTTTGCAGAGCCAACATGATATTCACTAATATATTCCAGTTCTAGGGGCATTTTAGTAATTTTCAGATTCAGCCCAATTGTATGTACATTACTTGTTCTTTGGTTATGAGTCTAGCTTATTCTACTCTTGTTTAGGTTTTCTTTTACTATTAGGAAATTTTTTTTTTCGCTTTTTTCATATTGTGCTTGGACTTTGGTACTGTACAAGCGGCTTGTGACCTTGTAAGCAATTGGAAAGAACTTTGATTAATAAAACTTCAGCATATTATGCTTTCTTCAATGGTGAGAGTTCAATGGATTCTTCTAGGTGAGACTCCAAGGTTTTACCAATCTTTTATTTTATCTCTTTTCCTACTTCCCTTAAATTTTCAGCCTAAACTAGACCTTGTTTAGCCACCATGAACCCTTAAAATTCCTGTCTTACCAAACACCTTAATATACCCATCATCAATTAACATCCAAAAACCCTAAAAGTATCATATTTACTGTTCTGTAGGAGTTAGCTACTGAATAAGCAAGCCTTGTGACCTTGTAAACACCGCAGAGAACTTTGATTAATAAAAATTCACCATATTATGCTTTCTTAAATGGTGAGAGTTCAATGGAATTCTTCCAGGTGAGACCTAGAAAGCCTTGGCGAGATTCCAAGTTTTTACTAGTCTTTTCTTTTCCTACTTCTCTTTAATATGCAGCCTCAACCAAATGTTGTTTAGCCACCATTAACCCTTAAAAGTCCTGTCTTACCAAATCCAATATACCCATCATCAATTAAAATCCCAAAACCCATCATATTTATTGTTCCCAGTACCATTCACGGGTACTGGACAGCACCTCTCTTTATTTGTTTTCTTGTGTTAATTCAAATACAAACCATCCGTAATCCTTAAACTAGCCTTCTTGATCATAAAACCCTAACACTTAAAAGTCTTTTGGCCCACCTATATTGATTGTAAAAAATGCAAATCTCTAAATTAGAAAGCCCTACATTATTTCCATTTGCAAATAAAAGCAACTGACTAGTTTTGCATTTTGCTACACAATGTATTAAAACTAGTGGACGTGGGCTTTTTAGCTCAGCATCAAATACATTATCGCTGCCAAGGGTTTCTAGCAAACCAAACAGAACTAGCCTACTGCAGCAATGTCAACACCGACAATACCAACTACAGTGTTGGATTTCTACCAACAATGCCAACTATGATTTTTGATGAGTAAAATGCCAACTATGATTTTGGAGGTTTCTAATTGACCTACACGTATGCCAATGAGTCCAGAGTTTCCTTGAAAATTGAAAATTTTACCTGAAGTACAATCTCGTTTGCTTTCAACTTGATTAACTTTTTCCCTTCAGTTTTCGTCGATATATAATGACCATCAGCAGTTGAAAGGCGGTATCCATGAACCAGCTTCGCCAAGCCAATCTGATTCCCATGCGAAGCAAACATCAGAGTTGACTCTACAATTACAGAAGAATGAGATCAGCATATTAGGCTATATAGAACAGAATATTAAACATGAAAGATATTCTTTCCCAAGCACCTAGTGGAGTAGAAAAGATGCGATCAACTTCAGTGTCAAACATAAACTGCATCGGTCCCCGAATAGAACCAATTTTCGCATCAGCAGATTTGTTCTCTTCAAGAACACCATTCTTTTCGTTAGCTTCTTGTGAAACCGATCCTGGCAGAATATATAAAGCCAGTCCACTCTTGTCGTCATCAAGAACTGCAAACTGATTTTCATTGGGACCAATAAATGCAGCATCTCGACCTAGAAAATACATGGACAGATATTTTGAATATTACTTGGTTGCATATATGAAAAATTAAGATAATTATGAGAAACAACAAAGGAAAGAAAGGAGTTCCAAACACAGGCAAACCTTTGACTGTGCTACATTTGCTATTTGCAGTCGGTGTATCAATATTTTCCAAATAAAGCACAACTTCATTAGTACCACCACCAAACTCATAAACAACAAGAAATATGTGCTGCTTTTTACTGTAAACCATGTACTTCAAATGGTACTCCATATTTCCAGGAATCTGGGGAAAAAAGGAGAGAAAATAACTTCAGCAGCAACTTGGATACGACGTTGCAGTCACTAACATAAAACCATGACCTAATGGAAGAGACTATCTATAAAAATTATATTTATGATACAACATGGTATAATATTTCAGAAAGAACCAACGACTTTCTACATTACCGATGTATAAAGTTTCTTATAGATACTATCTGCTCCGGTAGATAGATTATATGCCATAAGATTTACGCCATCCACATAAAAAGCCCTGACAGGATAATGAAGAACTCGATTCTCTTTATTGAAGAAATTTAGCTCCAAATGTAACGGCTGCGAGTGATGGTGTCATACACAAGTTAAGCAAAAGCAAGAAAGATATTATGATCAGAATCAAGTCAAAATATCAACAAAGTTACCTGGCAAACGGGACTGTCCTTCAGATGATGTTTAGCATCCAAAACAGTGATGAGTGGCAGCTGAGATATTGGAGCATTTTTCGCATGACCTTCCATAAAGTGCTGTAAGAATCATGTACAAATAATGAGTTAACAACATTAAAATCGAAGGAACATGAACATAGGGACTACGACTTGGACCAAAAGCAGAAGGTCAGGCAAAGTTCCTTGGACTTTGGACTTCAATGATCCAAGTTGCACCCATAGCCATAACAATTTTGCCATCCAAAATTTCATAGCATACTCATTATAAAAAGGCATATTGGACAAAATTTTTTACTTGGGATAAAAATTAATTAAAGAGCAAGCAACATACACTGTAAAGAAAAGCCTTCCGAGCAATGTCTGTCATTGTAAGCTGACTATGGCTGCCATAAGGGATACAATTGTCAATAATTAATATATGATAATTGCAAATCAAAATTTGTACACTGATAGCAAATCATCAGAGAAGATTGAGGTTATTCATATAAATATCATAAATGGTTCTAAAGGAATTGTTGCTTTTTCAATCTTCAAGCTAGGGATATACTCAAAACTTATGGGCAATGAGATCAAACTTAAATGGCATATACTCTCTCAATAAGAACAAAGTGGATAGTGCAGGCTGTTGGCTCAGTACCATGAGGTGCATGTCCAATCACCAATAAAAAGGTAAAAGATATACAATTATATTCAACTAGATAAGGCCTTAAATCATAACGAAAACTTTGAGTATGATTCTAAAACTTGAATTGAGGAATTAACATGTAAGAAGATTATTGATGCCAAAAGGACTTGATTGCAACAAATCAATATGAGTAGCTTATTCCTAAAAATAAAAGCAATCACCCAGTGTTGCTCCTGCCAACATAGGGTCTTCGATGGAGAGTTCTTATTACTTTCAAGAATTGATCTTGCAAACATGCATTTAACAGCTCAATACTTTACCATCACACTAGAGAATAGTACCTTATAGCATTCACATCTGGCTCAACAAATTTTAGCTAAAGAATCACTTTTTTTTTTTCTATTTTAGAAACCCACATTTCCAAAGCACCTACATCATAGCCTCTATTTTAGCTATCTACTCTCACTATTCCTTTTAAATACTTTCTTTATTCAATTTCACTATTCCAAAGAGGAGAGAGAATCAGACTGGTTTCTTTTATTAGTTTATTTATGCATTGTTAAGCTACACTGCTAGCCATCTTTTTGGCTAAATTGGCTAGCCAGATGAAAATAAATTCTTGCCCATTTTGCTACAAGACTAGCCAAAATAACCTTTGGCTAGCCCAATGAGAATGCTTACTCCTGAAAACAATGACTAATAATAATTTTTTTTTGATAAAATGGCTAATAAGAAATTATGACACCTTTAACTGATATAACGTCTTTTATTCATAAAGATCAGAGTACATAGATTTATCATACTATACCATAGATCATCAAAAAAATTTCTACTCGTCATAAGGACTGAATGACATTTGAAACAGCACGCACATAATCCACTTATCTTTACAGGTATTTTTATCAGAAGCTTGGGGACTATATATCACGTCCCATCTTCAATCAGACCAGAATAAATATATTACGTTTCTTCATTTAGCTTCCGTCTAAAGTTGAGTTTCGGTGAGGTAAAAGTTTTAACAGGAGAGTTCATTTTCAGGTGCCAAAATTTGTGACTAGGTTGGAAATTGATTTTATTATGTCCCCTCTAATAATATTCCTGTCTTTCATATTAAAAAATGACAGGTTCTTCCACAAACTCAATATATCACCAGAGTATAACTATAAAATGCATGTATCATACTAATCTAGATTTTATGAACTGCATGTCCAAAACCTTAGTTCCATATCATAATGTAGCATGTGTGTCCGATGTTAACAAGAGCCAATATGTGTGCGTGCTCACATATAAATTTGCCGAGAAGTTGAAAACCTTTCTTGACATTATCCACTCTTGAGCATCCAAGATCAAGAATAAGCCCATTCAAGAGTTTAGTATTACATAATCAGATGTGAAATCCAAACTACACTTCCCATGGTAATGACTGCATACATATTCTTCCTGGTTTACAATAAATGTGAACTTACCCTTTAAGATGATGTTCATGAAGTTGCGCTTGAAGTTGATGGTCAGCTAATATTCCAGATGCACCCAAAGATGAAAGTTTTTCTTTCAAAACAGAAGCTGCACAGTACCCCCTACCATTAGTATATCTGGTCAAATAGCAATATAGCAACGGAAACAACATTTTTAAAGATTATATACATAATACTAACATCTAAATAGGATATGCCAGCTTTTCTCATAAGAACATTTAGAAGAGAAAGAAAAGATTGATCACTGAGAAAAAAAAAATGCTACCAAAAATATCAGTTAAAACAAAGAAGCCAATGAAGGATTTATAAGTAATCAAAATTGCATAATATAAGTACACAAGAAAAATACAAAGGAAACACCTAACCAAAAGAAGAGGAGATCAAGAAAGTCAGGAAAATTAGAAATAAGTAAACAATTATAGGCAACTATCCATTGTTCCACCACCGTCCTCTTGCAATCTTCAAAACTTTTAGTGTTCTTTTTTTTCCAGATGCACCACATTAAACATGATGGAATCATCTTTCCCACCACAACACTCTGAAAAACTACCAAAATGCCCTCTCCAACTAACATAGAAATCCACCACCCATCGAGGCATAACCCACTCTAACCCACAAAGATCAAAGACAAAATTCTAAAAGGCCCTAGCAAACTCACAGTGGAGTAAAAAGTGATTTACAGTTTCCCCACACTTCTTACACATACAACACCAATCCACCACTATAAAATTCCGCTTTCTTTAGTTATCCATAGTGTGGATCTTCCCTAAAGCAACCAACTAGGCGAAGAAAGCCACTCTCAAAGGAATCTTACTCCGCCATATACACCTCTAGGGGAAGGGAGCACTATCATCAGGGCTAAGGGCAAAATAGAAAGATTTGACCTCAAACAACCCTCTCTTGAAAGGAGTCCAAACAAACTTGTCTTCCATGCCTAGTCTCGTCCTAATAGAATACAACAAATTGATGAACGAGGAGAAGGACTCCACCTCCCAATCACGCACTGCTCTAATAAAACTAGCATTCCACTTATGAGAGTCACTATAAAGCTCAAAGTGATCAGCAACAGAAGTACCCTTAAGGCAAGCTATACCAAATAACTCTAGGTACACTACCCTGGCCTAACCCCCACACCATACATCATTTTTTTGATAAGTAAGATCAAATATAATATAAAAAGCGTAAGGCGCCCCTACGTACACAGGGAGTATACACAAGGACCACCAAAAAGAAAAAGAAAAAATCCCAAACAAGAAGAACCCACAACACCCGCAAAAGAACCCCCACAACATACATCATGCCAAAATCTAATATTCGAACCATCCCTCACCACAAAACTAGTGAATCTAGAGAAGACCCCTTAGCTCCTCCTGATATTTTTCCCGAGACCAACCCCATGCAACTCATTTACCACATTAAAACTCCACCCTCCCCATATGTTGTCATGTTTATAATCTACTATCACTCTCCACAGAGCCTCACTCTCTAAAGCATAGAATTAGCGTCATAACTAATTCCCCAAGAGAGCGGAGCATAGTAACTATTCCCAAACCTCATGGAAAAGCCAAATAAAAAGCCCAAGTTCATGGTAGCGGTGATCATTTTACTTAGCATCTCCATAACTATGACAAACAAAAAAGGAGAAAAAGGATCTTCCTGTCTCAAGCCATGAGAACTACTGAAAAAGCCGGACAGAGAGCCATTCATCAACACTGAAAAGGCGCATCGAAAAAATACAATGAGCTATCTAGTTGCACCATCGCTCCCTAAAACCACACCTCCTCAACATATACAACAAGAAATTCCAGTTAACATGGTCATAAGCTTTTTCGATATCTAATTTGCATGTACCCCTAGCTCCCCAGATCTGATTTTGCTATCAAGACATTTATTAGTAATGGACCAGTGTCTAGAATTTGCCTTCCCCTTATGAATGCATTCTAAGAGTTCGAGATAATTCTCTCTAGAACCATCTTTAGCCTGTTGGCAAGAACTTTGACAACAATTTTATAAACTCCACCCACCAGGCTAATAGGTCGAAAATCCCTAATATCAATAGCCCCCTCCCCCCCCCCCCTTTTTTTTGGGGGGGGGGGTATGAGAGCTATGAAGGTTGCATTAGGACTTTTTTCAAACTTGCCTCTAGCGTGAAAATCATGGAAAACCTTCATTATATCTTCTTTTAAAACTTCCCAACAAGTTTAGAAGAAAGCCGTAGAGAATCCATTAGGGTGTAATTGTGTGTTGACCACTCAAGAGATTAAAGGAAAAAGAAGATTTATGATATGTGTGAATGTTGCACTAATATTTTTTTTTATTTTTTTAAATGAAAGTTTTTTCCAACTTCATTTACTGTATGATGTATAAACTTACTGAGTATTTTACTCACCCTTTATTTTTATGTTTTAGGGTGTGTTTGGGATTGCGATTTCGCAGACAATAAGTGCGATTTTAAACCAAATCGCAAAAACTAGATTGTTTGGGAACTGTGTTTTTAAAAAATTGCGATTTGAAAACGCAGAAAATCTGCGTTTTCAAATCGCAGCTAATGGGGTGCTTTTTTGAAAACGCAGAATTTTAAATGGAAAATTTTAAATTTTAAATGCTAAACTGCGATTTTAAAGGCCAAATTGCGATTTTACCAAACGTTTAATTGCGTTTTCAAAAATCACGTTTTCAAATCGTACTTTTTAAAATCGCTATTTTTAAAATCGCACTTTTTGAAATCGCAATCCCAAACAGGCCCTTAAAGCAACAAAAATGATGTCGTGGATTCTTCTACAGGCCAAGGAAACTAGGGTTAGAAGCCTTCATCGAGAAGCGGATTTCAATAAGTACATGTATCACATTAGATTGTTTTTGTTCCGACATGATTTCTATGTCAAGACCAAGAGTTTAGAAGTTAAGTTTTGATAGGAAGAGTTGTAATAACAAAAATATGATTGTTTAAGTTTTAATTGTTATGAGATGTTTGGTTTACTTCTTTCTTTATAAGTAATCAAAATTTTATTAAAAGCGTAAGGCATAAGCCACTTAGCAAGTAAAAGCAAAAAGAACAAGAAAATTATGATAATTAATCACCAAAAGATAAGCAAAAGCAGTTGTCCAAAAATAAAGGGTGTTGAAAACTAAAGGCTTAATCTCCTCCAAAGTCCTCTCTCGGTCCTCAAAGCTTCTATCATTCTTTTTCCTCTATAGACACTACAAAAGGCACGAATGCACCATCTTTTACACAACAACACTTTTGAGTGTTGCCGGCAGCCCACCAACGAGCATACAAGTTGATTAACTTGTCTAGGCATAACCTAAGACAGCCCAAATTAACTGAATAAAACATTCCAAATAGCATAAGAAACCTTACAATGAAGAAAAAGATGGTCCACAGACTCCCCATTCCTTTTATACATACAGCACCTATTACAATGACGTGTCGCTTCTGGAGATTATCCATAATAAGGATCTTTTCTAAGGCGGCCAACCAAACAAAAAAGGTCACCCTCAAAGGGACTTTAGTCCACTAAATACTCTTCTAAGATAAACGAAAACCATCATTACAACCCATGACATTGTAGAAAGATTTAACACCAAACAAACCTCTTTTGGAAGGGACCCACCACAACTTGTCATCTCCTTCCCTTCTCATTCTCACTAAATACAACACCCCGAAAAACGAGGTAAAGGCATCCACCTCCCAATCATGACCGCTCTAGCAAAGTTCACGTGCCATTAAATGGAACAGCCTGAAAATTTCATGTGAGCCGCAACAGGAGCATCCTTTGCGCAAACAATACTGAATAAAACAAGAAAGGCTTCCTTAAGGGCCAACTACCCACATTAAAGATCATGCCAAAATTTAACCTTAGAGCCATCTCCCAACTCAAATCTAGCATGACTCCAAAATTTTCCCTAACCTTTCCTAATATTTTTGCATAAACCCACCTCATACGCCCCAACAAGCTCACTAGAACACCACCCTCCCCATGAATTTCCATATTTATAGTCCACCACTCTCTACCAAGCCCGTAGCGCCGAAGCCATTTACCTAAAAGAGCATGATTAAACATCTACAAGTTTCTAACTCCCAACCCTCCCATTGAGATCAACATACAAACTTTGGACTAATTCACCATGTGATATTTGAACTCTTCGCCTAGCCCACCCCATAAGAAATCATGGAGAAGCTTTTCAATACGGTTTACAACGCTCGTATGGAGAGGAAATAGTGACACGAAGTACATAAGTTGGATAGGGTGCTCTTGATAAGGATAATCCTACCACCCTCAGACAAGTACAACCTTTTCCAAGCAGAAATCTTCTCAATAACACCGTCACCTCCATGTTTGGCCTTGTAGGAGGCCCCCAACGGTCCCAAGATACTTCATGGGCAGAGACAACCCCATAACCTAGAATCCCAGCCAAACCGGCCACATTATCAACATTTCTCACATGAACCAATTCTGACTTGGCTAAGTTCGCCTTCAAACCCGACACAGCTTCAAAATATAATAATCTTTGTAAATTACGAAGATGATTTGAGTCGGTCCCAGAGAAAAGCAATGTATCATCAACAAATAAATGGGAGATATCAGTCCCAGTCCCCACAGAAAAGCCAAACCACAAGCCTCCACTCACTGTAGCTAAAATCATCATACCCAACACCTCCATTACTATGACAAACAATAAATGAGACAAATGGTCATCTTGCCTCAAGCCGCGAGCGCTAATAAAGAAGCCAGTGGGAGAGCCGTTCACCAAAACCGAGAAACGCACCAACGAAATCTAGTGAGCTATCCAAGAGCACCATTGAAGAAGGGAGGAGCTGCGTGTATGATTTACTTTGACTCTCAGTTCATGGAATTCTTGTATCCTTGTGTTTCTCATTCGAGCGATGCGTAATACTGTCTTCCTATGTGAAATGGGTGTTACACCAATGGTTAAAGACATCTGGAACAAATATACATCTCATCATAGCAACTCCAAACAAATGCCAGATTTTGCTGAAATATATTAAGTGAGAGATATTTTCCACATAGTGCAAAGGAATAAAAAATCAACTCCAATCATGAACAATAAAAACATGCCATTAACAAGATTTTGTGAAAACATTTCACACAAACACACATAACCACCAGTTAAACGAACACAGATAGGTGGAACCTTTTCTTTTTCCTGTGAAAATATTGAGGAACATATATACATTATGTTCAAGCATATATGTTTATTCAAATGGACAATCACCTGAAGATCCCCTTGCACTTTGCAAAACTGCAAAAAGTTGTTTCCTTCCTTCCCTAGAGTATGCAGCCCTACTTTTCAAATTGTCTCCACCTGTCATATTCTGTAAAAATAAAATGAAAAATCTGTATCATATAAAATTTGCAATTCAGATAATAACAACCAAGGCAGTGAACCATTTAATTGATTGAACTTAACTGTGAACAGCAATGCTGCTAAATTAAGTTTTGGGTGAACTTCTAAAGTTTTGATGCGCGGTAAGGGATAAACTGCTTCTCCACCCTGCTGAGAAAGGATGAGAGGGATATCAATTGATTCAACCGCTGCAGAACAAAATGTGAGAAATCCCAGTTAGTGCAATATACTTTAACATTATATGACAAGCAAGATAAGTTGTCATCAGATTGTAGTTATCAACATCAATGCAGATGGCCTCATTGTTAGCCCAAGTCTAAATGTAAGCACTGAATGTCATATACAACAGAAAAAAACTACAGCATCTCAGACCTAGAATTTTCAACAGCTTTTAAATATGCTATTACTAAGTAATAATTATGCAATGAGCAGTCATGGTAACAATACAATAGCAGAATGAAACAAAATGACTTCCAGTTGGTACATTTATGGGGAAAAGAGCATGTAGCAGCAACTGACTCAGATTGCCATGTGAGATTTGATAATAACAATTGAGTGAAAACCAGCATGCTTCATCGTATCAGAATCATTATCCTTTCCATGGTAAATTAGAATGAATATTAAGCTAACCAGCTGGCTCAAAAAAATTTGCTTGCATTGGCGGTCTATTAGGATTAAGTATAACTCGAGTTTTCCACACTTGAAGAGTTCCATCCTTGGAAAGAGTGACAAGTAACCGCAATATTGGGAGCCAAGCAACTGATGTTATTGGTTGGGAACCCACTTGTGTACTGAAATTGCAATAAATAAAAAAATAACCGTTAGAATCTAATTAACAGAAACAACAGATAAAATCATAATTAGAACAACTTCAACAAAACTCAAAAACATAGACATGCTATAAAGCACAAGACCCAAAAAAAAAAAATCTTGGATTTTACGAAGGTAGCACCAAGTATCCCTTCAGTAACTTTCATTCAACAAACTTAGATCCCTCTACCATTGTACTCATTCATAAAGCCGTGAATACTATATAAGTAGTACACATAGGCAGCCCTAAAAATCACTACAGCCGGGACCCAAGAGCTATCTTTTTGTTGGCCTGGAACCAATAGCCCATTTCTGGAGATTCCCAAACCCATAATGATTATCACGAAGACGTGAAAGCCTTCTGCTAAGAACCATAGATTTCAAGACAATAATGCAATGCTCTTAGCAGCCAGCTGGATGTGGGAATATTGATTGGAATCAACTTTTCTAATTAATTTGCTAGAACTTTTAAATTCAAAATATAGAAAGCAAAAAAAAAAAAAAAAAAAGAAGGTTAAATGTCATTTTAGTACATGTGGTTTGGACCAAAATCAAAAAGCCGTCTTGGTTTCAAAAAGTGACAAAAGTGGTACCTGCCGTTAAACGAAAGCCCCACTTGGTACATCGGTCAAAGTTCCGTAAAAAAATTTAACGGAACTCCACGTAAGCCCTCCTAAGAATGCGACACTTGTCTTGTGAGCCAAATGTGTACGCCAACTAGACATATCCTATGCCGTGGCAATGTGTCACAGGTGGTACCTATGATTTCTATGCCATGTAGGATGCGAAAAAAATAATAATAATAATAACTAAAAAAAAAAAAAAATCTAAAACTTTGGGGGGGTGACCGGGGTGGTTCAGCAACCCTCAAAGAGCAAAAAGATGGTAGCTGAAACCACCCCCAAGAGCCTTGGGGGTAGCTCAGCCACCTCTGTTTGGCCCGGAGTGGTTTCAGCCACCCCAGACCGGCCAGTCTGGGTAGTTCAGGCCCTTGTCTACCACCCCCAAAGCCAATGGCGGTGGTTGGAGGTGACTCAGCCACCCCCTTTTTGCTCTTTGATAGTGGCTGAACCACCCCCTTGGCCAAAATGGGGGTGGCTACCCCCCAAACTTTCATATTTTCTTTTCTTTTTTTTTTAGTTTTTTTGTTTTTTAATTATTATTTTTTGCGTCCAACATGGCATAGGAATCATAGGTACCACCTATGATACACTACCACGTCATTGATACACTACCACGTCATAGGATCTGTCTAGTTGGCGTACACATGTGGCTTAGAGGGCAGGTGTCGCATTCTTAGGAGTGCTTACATGGAGTTCTGTTAAAATTTTTTACGGAACTTGGATGGAGGTACCAAGTAAGACTTCCGTTTAATGTTAGGTACCATATGTGTCACTTTTTGAAACCAAGGCAGCTATTTGATTTTGGTTCAAACTAGGGCTGAAAAGGCGGTTGCGGTTAGCGGTTATTGGCTATAACTGTAACCGCAACCGCCTTATGCGGTTACTCAAAAACACCAACCGCCACCGTACCGCCTAGGGCGGTTAGCAGTTATGTAATAACCGCCGGTTAGCGGTCATTAAATCTAAAACCGCTCCGCTATAACCGCTTGTGATAACAGCCCAATAAGCCCATGCAATATATTAGTTAATTTTTTTAAAAAAAAAATTAAAAAAAAAAAAAACAAACAAACAAATGGTGAAAGGTCGATGTAAGAAGTAAGAACCAAAGATGGAAGATCATCGCAATCACGGAACACAAAATCTCAACCCTAATTCACAAAATTAGGGTTCATCTCATTAGACAAAATGGAAGCCTAGTTAGGAAGTTTCCAATAAACCAGTAACTAAACACAAAACATGAGATCTAAAAACAAACAAGCGAAGATAAAATCTAAACCAACAAATATACAGCCACATCCATCGACAACATATCGTTTAGAATCCAAAATCACAAAAAAGAAAAAGCAACGCAAAAATCACAGATCTGAGAGAATCCGAAGAAACATCACGGTTGAGGGCGATGTCGGTGTTGTAGAGGGCTTCCTGGATGGAGGCGAGGATGCGGTTGGTGTCGCAGATCTGTGATCTGGATGGAGGCGAGGGTCCGTAGTAGTTCATCTTCACGACCGCAGATTGAGAAGGGCCCGGAGATTGTGGTGTGCGGCGCTACTCTTCCTCCAACTTCTTAAAAAGGGTGGATGAAGAATTCAACAAAGACAGAGGGAGACAAGGGAGACAAGAGGATGAGAAAAATGATTTGTGGTGTGCGGCGCTTGCAAGAGTAGAGGTGAAAAGATAGAAATAAAACCTTTAACCCTATATATATATATATATATAAAACATTTAATATATATATGGGTAGGCGGTTAGCGGTTATAATCGCTAACTACCCCGCCTAAGGCGGTTAGCGATTTTTTTCCAATTGCCTTGAAGGCGATTGTGCGGTTATGCAGTTAGCGATTTTAGGCGGTTAACGGTTGCGGGGCAGTTATAACCGCCCCGCCTTTTCAGCCCTAGTTCAAACTATATATACTAAAATGGCATTTAACAAAAAAAAAAAAATCTCAATCAACCCAAAATTAAGAAAGCAGTAAGAAAGGTAAAATATTACAACTTGTTTAATAAAATGAACTCTAATCGTAAGAGAATGAATACACTCACCCTAGTATAATTAAACAGGTCTAGCAGGCAATATACCAACTTATCCTTCATATTATATAACTATGTTGTTTTCCTTTATCTCCAACTTGAGAGAGAGGAAGTCAAAACTATTTGAAATAACATGTTACCCTGAGAGAAAACACTACAACCATAAACAACTTACATTCCAATCATACTAGGTCGCTCAGTTGACACATCCCAAGCCAAAAGCGTACCCCGTCGATCACCAACAAAAATCCATTCCAACGTTGGATGAAAAGCAAATGCCCCAGCACCAATGAGCTTTATAGTGTTGTCAACTGCAACAATAGTAAAAGTTCAATAAAGATATATGCCACTTGAAAGTAGTAATATACAAAGTCCTCTACAGGAAAGAATCAGTATAGCTTTTATCTCACGTTGCAGTGTGTAATGAACAGCATAGGTATGAATGTTGTATGCTCGAATCAAACCATCTGCATAAGCCACATACTGGAAAGGAAAAGAAAAAAAGAATCTTACAATATCACTGAACAAAAAGGTCAAGCAGACTAGACATATAATCTAGCAAAAATACATGTCCAGTAACTAACAAAGAAAATAGAACTTTCAACCAAACAAAAACAAATATGCTACCAGGACAGGGAGGCGAGGATGGCAAGAAAGATTGACAATAGGTTTCTTCAAGTCTGTCTTAATTTTTGTAGGCGCCCTTCCTCCTTCAACAGTTCCAACAACTTCATGCATGCAAAATAGTTCAAGAATTAAAAGTTAATATAAAAATTTTCAAATCAAATACTGAGCAATATTGGATGGTGATGCAAAAAAAAAATCCAAAGTGCACTAACAATAAATGATTTATCCATGATAAAATAAACCAACCAACAACCTACCTGTTACGCTCATCCTTCGGTGAAAACCGAAAAACACAACAGGTTGGAGAGGTGTCAAAGCAAGATGGACTTCTGTATCAGAAGAAATTTGATCCATCTTCTTTTCAGGAGAATGCAACACGCAAGTTTGCTCAGCATCAAAATCACAAGAGCGAATTGTACAATCCTACAAATAGGGGAAAGAATTTATATTTTTTTATATACGTTAAAAAACACCATGCAGATGAAAATATAAACTAAGTTCTATAATGAAACTTAATAACAAATAAAGTGTAGAACAAAATAAAGGGAAGCAACAGGAAAAACTTGCAGCAACAACAAATTCAAGAAAAGATAAATTAAATGAAACCCACACATTTATCCCTATAGATGTAGCAATAAATAGCAAAATGAAAATAACTTCACAACCTTTTAATATTTAATGCAATCCAAACATCCTAAACAGGAGGGTGTATTGAGAACCGACCTCAAGGATGGCAATCACAGCATGCCCACTCGTAGGACTATAAGACATGCGGACAGCAGGTGCACCAACGTCAATAGAAGAGATCTTGCTTCCTGTTAATGCATCAAATTCTGTGCATACAGAAATTGGACATCATCATGTAAAAAACTTGTTACTAGCTCTCAAATGGTAAAGAAAGCACCATAAACAATTTTTTTTTTTTGATAAGTACTCGACACATATCATTAAAAGTGTAAGGCGCCCTTAAGCACACAAGAAGTATACAACATGAAGCAACTAGTTAGAAGGAACAAAAAGAACAAGAAAATCAAAGAACTCGTCAAAGGAAAAATATAAGCAACTGTTCAAAGATACAAAGTTTTGAATAATAAAGACTTAATTTCCTCTAATGTCCTCTTTCCGCCCTCAAAACTTTCTGTCATTCCTTTATAAAAGCACCGTAAACATAAAGATTAACTTGTCAACAGAATGAATTCACAAAATAAAGACATGTACAACATATATAAATGTTTCATGTTGAATAAAAGCAACACAGCTTTTCAGCCTTTTTTGGACATCTTCACACAAAATATGAGAAACGCAAGATCCTCTTAGAAAAAGAGCCAAACTCATCAAGCTTAAAATACAAAGTAATCCCCCATCAATTTTTTTTGATAAGTAAAGTAATCCCCCATCAATATACTAATGCAAGTTCTATGGGAACACAATCGTTGAAATTCTAGTAAGATGCAGCAGCTCCAGACCTTTACGAACATACCATATAATTCAAGATATAATAGTTGAAATTCTAGAAGGTGACACTTTAAGGCATCACGGATTCTAGTGTTTATCTCATACAACAAGCCATGCTTGCCAAGTTGCCATGCTCAGAACGTGCAAACGCTTGCAAGCGCACAGAGATGTAGAACACATGCAATAGGCACGCACACTCCATGCCTAAGCAATCGAATATCATTATATCAATAAATATAAAAATAAAATTAATTTACGAATAATACATAAAACAAAGATAAAAGTCCAAGCAATAGTTTTCGATAAAATTCCACAGAAAATGCACTTGAGGAGCTGATTCAACCAACAATTGAGTAAAAAGGTGTTCAACTTTTCACCATTACGAAAATTGACGAGAGCAACAAAATCAACAATGACTTGACCTAGGGCTTAAGCTTACCGATGATGAAGTTTCCGATGGCGACGGCAACGAGTGCCTGATGTGGATGAAACGACGCCGCGTGAGGCTGCAAGGGCTTCAGGCCCCGGCCCACGTGGCGCAGATCCAGATGCTGCACCGTCGTCCACTCCATGGATCCTCGCCCTCGATTTCACCTACCACTCCAACATTACCCCTCCCAATCAGAAAATCTATACACACACCTCCATATATATACATAACACATAAACGAATCAAGAAAAGAAAAAAAATTCGAGGAAAATAGCGAGTGATAAGATCTTTGTTTAGATTAAGAAATTGTAGGAAATTTGGAATTACCAGTTGAGAGCTATGCGAAATGGGAGTTCATTTAAAGAAGACTGGTTTTGATCGTGACGAGAGAGAGAGATCACAGTCTCACAGAGCAAGAAAGCCTGAGAAAAAATGAAAGAGAAGGTGGGCGTAATGAAAGACAGTGACGGCGAGAGTGCTGGACCGGACTGGGCTGGGATTTCAAACAACTTAAAAAAGGGGTCAAGCACTAAGGCCTAGATTGGTGTTGATTATATAATCCAGAGTCTGGGCCTACGAAAGACGACCCAAAATGATTTTGGGCTTGTAACTTGCAAAGATTCTTCGTCCTATTTTCTTATCATTACAAGATAAGAAAATAATTGACGAAGATATTAGGTGGTGGAACGCATCTCTTGTTCATATGAACGACCTTTTCTTTTTTTTTTTTTCATATGAACAACTTATTGAGTCATATAAGAAGCTTCAAGGGGAGAGAACTCCTTTAGATTAGTCCTGCCCCAATCGTCAATGTGCTTTTCATATCAAAGTTTATTAATCCTTCTCTTTATAATTTTTTTTTTTAATTAAAGTTATGATTTAAGAAATAGAAACCATATATGGGGTTGGTAAATCATGAGTAGTGCGTTTTGTTAACGCTTATGCAAAATTTTGTCCACAAGGTTTCATCATCTAAATTGCCACCCACTATATAGAATCCATGTTATGTTGCATTAGCAAGTGTTTGAGTGCGCACTCTCTTCTTCTTCTTTTTTTCCTATCTAATAGGATTTCAACTTTTATTTTTCTTTCTCAAACAACATTGATAGTCATTACCTGCAATGATCAATGGGCTAAACTCATGGAATCGATTTTGGAATGGTTCTAAACTTCTAAACGAGCATCAGAATAAAACGAATTAATACTCATGCCAATAGATAAATTTGCCATTAATTTGTATATATGTCATGCATACTAGAGACGAAAGCAGCCAGGAAGACTACCTTTGATAGATGGTTCCCACTTCCCAGCCAAAGTCGATCATTTATATCTGGTTTTCATTCCCCCTCCTATTAATGCTTTTTGTCACTTTATATTTGGAGTATGACTGGTACAAAACAAAGGTGGTCGTAAAATGAAGTGAGAGAATTCTAAAGTGAGAACCTGCTGCATTCAATAGATGCCATCATGCCAATAGATTTGATGGGTCCTGCTTGGATCACGTAGTCCCAATTCTTTTAGGTTTATTATTTGCGATACTTTTTGAAAACGAGATATTCGTTTGATTTAAGCCCTTATCCAATGTACTAATTGAGTATTTAACCTTCTTTTTTTCTTCAGTTGGGCATAAAAGTTGTTCATGGAAGATTGGTCTCATGGCGCTCACCCGAACTGAATCTACAGTCTAGCAAGGGTGGAGACTACAGACTACATTCATCATCGCTCTTGAATAAAAAATTAAAATTAAAATTAAAGAAAAAAATCCATACCAACAACACCACAGGAAGCACCAACAGCTTCATCGCCGTATATATCGTCGGATTACGCACGTACGAATTGCAAGGACATGTGAGCTCATTTAAGGCTGCAGCCTGCAGGCCTGCAGGCTCCTTTATTTTGGCTCCCATTTGAATTTAGCGACAAAGTTCTTCATAAAGAGGCCATACAACTTGAAGAGGAGCTATTAAAGCACTACTTGTCTTTATCTATTCCCTTTCAACGTTTGAGACTTGTGGTGCGATGCTAATTAATGAATGTTACATCTTTAACGAGACATATGGACAGAATTTGATGAAAACGACAACATAAAATTAACTCTTTCTCTTCTTTTCTTTTCTTTTCTTTTTTTTTTTCCAATTTATGAAATTTTAATTTAAGCCAAGACCAAATGGACTGTGAAAATCTCTCGCTGTTGTAAAATCAAAGAAAGATAGCAGGACAAGATCGATAGAGATTGCAATCTGTAAAATTAGTCCTTCAGAATTTATATAATTTTTTGTATATGTCACGTACTCCTAAATACTCCCTTATACAGGCATAGAATCGTAATGAGAGCATAAAAAATATAAAACGTTAATACATGAATCAAGAGGTTATATGAATGTAGTAAGAATTTAAATAGATGGAACTAAATGATCATCCACCTACTGCATGAACGCATTTATAACACTCCCCCTTGGATGACCACACACTAAGAATATGCCTAATTAAAACCAAGTGGATCGGAAAAGAACATGTGGCGAAGGAAAAAGAGTACAATATTCTTGTGAGCCTTTGAATGCTTTATGATTGCCTCATTAAAACCCTGTAAATAGGATTGTAAATGAACGTAGCTGTTCGCGAATAGATTCGGCTTGGATTAACTCAGTTTAGAGTGAAAATCAGTTCATTTATTAAAATAATAGAATTTGAACAAAAATTTGGGTTCGTTTGTATAAGTTTGTATAAATTTATTTTGATTGTTTTTATAATTTTATTTTTAACTTTGTAATGAGAGCATTTTAAGTATTTAAAAAGATTTTTTATAAAAATAAACAAAAAAGTATCTTCGTAATGTAATTATGTAATAGATATAGCTTGAAATATTGTAATTATGAGTCTTAATATAAATATATATATATTTGTGTGTATATGAGTAGGTTCATATGTGTTACAGTGTTAGGACAGTTTTTAACTCCAACTGCACGTGTACCTGAGAATAGAGAAAAAGTTAGACATAAGAGTTTGCCGACGGGAGATAACTCCGATGCCTAAGTCAGTATTTATCTTTTAGAGTTTCACTAGGAAAGACTCAGAATATTTGTTAGGGTTTTTGTCACATACCTCTTATCGAACTTTTTCCCTCTTCTTATATAGTGGCGGACCCCTCGAGGCTCATTTAATGAGCCTCTGCGGTGGGGCCCTAAGTTCCCCATTGTCTTCTATGCCTATGCGGGCCATTAATGATCCTTCCACGTGGCGCATAAATACTGGTCCACAATACTTGAGTTTCTGTCCGCTTGTCACGTCAATCATGTTCTGAAGGGCAGGTAAACCTTGGAAACAAGCGGGAGCAGCAACCAAGGCCGGCTGCCTTAAATGAGAATTATAATGGACCTTGTCCTTTCTTCATAAAGGATCATTACATCCTTTATCTAAAAGCCGAACCTTGAGGGACGGAAGAACTCTCAAAGCATTAACTGAACCTTACAGCGGAGGTCGGCAGATACATAGGTTTGGGCTCCTTATATACGAGTCATCTGAAACTAAAGGGAATATGGGCCTACATTTGTCGTTTAGGCCCAATCCCCAACAATATGTATGTATATAGATGTGTATGTTTGTGTGTGTAGTGAATGTATATACATACTATAAGATAAACATATAAATTTGAGATTATATTATTTAAGATTCGAGTTAATTTATATAATTATTTAAATAATAAATCTTAATAATAATTAAATAACTAATAATTACTCTAAATAAAAAAATAAACATAAACTTAACAACATTAATTTTTTATAAAAAATATGAATAAATTAATTAAGTAGTTCATTCACCTGTTAAAAATAAATTAATAGAGTAAAAACATTCTTAGTGGACTCAACAGATTTTACTAACCAATTTAACTGAAAATTAATTTTTCTCTATTTATCTATTAACTTTTTTAAAGCACCCTTAACAGTCTCAGCAAATTAATTATCCACTATCACTATTTTATTTAAAAATATTAATTTTCAAAGATTTCTTTATTTTTTTTCAAATATTTATATTTTTTAAATATTTATCTTTTACTAACGGTCATGTTTTTGAATATTTGTCTTATTCTAACGATCATATTTTGAAAAATTATTCTTTTCCCTAAGAGTCATATTTTTGAATTTATCTTATTCTAACGGTTATATTTTTAAAAATTTGTCTTTTTCTTAAAAATTGTGATAAAAAAAAAACATTTAAAAGATTCGTTGTTGTTATATATTATTATTATTATTATTATTATTATTATTATTATTATTTGATGAGTGACAGCATTGTGCGGAGCAGTAGAGGGAAGAATAAATAGAAAAAGAAGGAAGAAGAGAAGCAAGAAAAAAGAAAAAGGGAAGGAAAAAATAATATAAATATATATATATATATATATATATAATATATTATATATATATATGAAGTTTAATGAAATTGATAAGTAGATTTTATTGAGACGGCTAGAGAAGAGTTTTCATGCTTTTAATTAAGTTTATTCAACAATATTATTTTATTGAATTCACTAAAAATGCACTAAAGGAAAGAAAATAAAACAGTTACTTGGCTGGGTCGTCATCCAAGTTCGTCAAAAATATGCTTCATAATAATAATTATATATAGAATTTTGAAAGATTAAAGTCAAATCAATAAATCGAAGAATCCAGATTGAACTTGTGGCCAATTCATGAATCAACCAGTCAAGGTTTAAAAAAGGTTGGAATGGGGGTCTATTTCTTCTGGTCCCCTAGTGAATGATTGAATCTTGGGTATCTTCTTTTTCCCTTTATCATTTTATTCAAAATAAAAGCCTAGCTGTAGCCTGTAGTCCTTATCCGGCTTTGGCAGGAGTATCTTGCACGAGTACAGAAATTTAGTTCGAGATCCATTTGGGGACACAGGGTAAGGGTGGGAAAGTAATATTGCACTCATATAGATATCCTTAAATTCCACTGCATTCATATAAGTTGTTTCTTTTTTCTTTATTCTTTATTTTTTTATTTTTATCTACCCTCGTTTCGCCTGATAAGAGTAATGTCGTGACGGAATCTATCCTGTTCGAAAGGGAGCGATAAACATAAAAGGAGGATATAAAAGTTGTTTCTTTATTTTTTATTTTTTAATTTTTATTTTTTATCTACGCACGTTTCACTTGATAGGAGAGTAATGTCATTATAGAATCTATATATCCTGTATTCTTGTTGGATAGAGAGAGCGAGAACAACACGTGTTCCAGCTCTCGGGTTGAGTAATGCTAAAGAGGTTATTTTTATATTTAATAATAATTTATTATAAATTTAATAATAATTTTAAAAATTACCTAAGCTTTGAAATGACATAAGAAGAATATGAAAATGACTTGTCATTTTGGAATGACATAGCATCACTCGTCTTGGGTCTCCACAAAATTTAGAAATTTTACATAAAATTTATGTATTTTTATAAAATAAACCTCTTACAATTAATTTTTACTTCCAAAATTTATAATTTTAGTTTTGTCTCTCATTTCTTAATATTCTAGTTCCGCCCCCGATGAGGAGGGGGAGGTCCCCTTCCAATGACGGAGTTAGAAATTCATTTTTTAAGGGGCCAAACGAAAACATAATAATAAAATAATTTTTTGTTTCTCTTTATATACCATGTTTTACTATATATAAAATATATGAGAAACACAATTCAAAATGGAATTACTAGTGAAAACACCGCCATGTTTTTGTTCAAACTCCAAAACAAGAAGAAGATGAACCAATGGGAAGATTGTGAAGAGAGTCAAACTACCTTTAGAAATAAAGAGAAAAATAGTTTGTAAATAAAAACATTGATAAAAAAAAAAAATGAAAGTTTATACCTTTATTAGCTAGTTTCATGCGGCAAGAAACTACCAAATTAGAGATTAAAGTGACTTTAGAGTTTTAAACCTTCAATTTTGTGGTTGCATTGCGTAAAAGAAATGATAGTAGCATAGGAATAAACATAGTGTTAGAAATAATGCAAAGCGCGTCTAGAGAGTGATATAAATAATATGTGTCTACTCAAAATTCATTATAATATAAAAGAAATATAATCTCTTATAAAGCACAGATGAATCTCATATCTTTTCAATGTGGGACAAAGAGAGAGACAAACACAAACGAAAAGATAATTGAAATATTTTAAATTGGAATGAAACTTAAATTTCATTAAATAATATCAACACATAGTGTGCTAAAAATAAATAAATAAATAAATAGAGTTAACATGTACCATGAACTTCTTTTTATTTCAGAAATGTTAGTTCTCTATTTACTAGTTGTAACAGTGTACATTTGTTGCTGACAAAATAAGACTTTAAAGCAAACATGTGTCATGCCACTTATAATACCCTACAAACTGCTAACACAATTAACATTTTTATCCAAAAGCTAAAAGATTGTCTAACAAATAAAAAAAAAAAATTTGCTACACAATCAACATTTTCATATGACCAAGAGAGGGAATAGGAGAAAAGAAAAAACAAAGCTCTCATCCCTTCTCTCTTGGAGCACGCACAGATGGCGCTGGGAAGCCTACATTTTGTGGATGGTTATTATAATTCTCATGTAATTAAGTAGCATATATAATTACCCAAGCACGGGGTCAAAATAGTTTTCGAACGAGGGACAAGATCATACAGTACCACTTGTGGAAGATATATATTAGCAAATCAGAAAAGAATCCTCATAAGTCGATTGATGGGGCAGGCAAGTGAGGTAAGTTACAATGAAATCATGAAACACAACAGCTAGGCTGAGTATTATGAGGGGTCTCCTGGCCTAGCTTCCACAGATCCAAATTTGGAAAGCGAACAAGGAAGCTGTGGTGGAAAACATAAGCCCACTTTAAACCGAAAGCCTCTTTGAAAATTCGCCTTCATTATAATAAAGATGTCTGGCAAGTTGCCTTGTCCTATGCTTCCTGGTCACTTGCAAGTATGGAAAGCACCAATTAGATGGGTCATACGAAATCTAGGCCACCCTGTCCATGAAAGAAAACCACAAAACGTTCAAAAAATTAAAACATTTTTCACTTTCATATCACATCAAAACACTTCATTCAAAAATAAAAATAAAAAACCTCTTAATGGAGGTTATGAAACGCATAAGCACGTACATTTGGTGGGCGTAGTATATATCCAGCAAATTTTGTAATCATTAATATCAGAAAGACATCAAGGGGATGACTTTTCAAGAAAGACATCACGGCTGACTTAATTCTTAATAAATCGATAGCAGGAAGCCTAACGTGTTACTCTCTGGTCTCTATACCATGTATGGATCAATTCTTCCATTCAGAATTCTACGTGGAGGTTTCCATCAACTTGCTGTCGATCCATGGGAAAACTGATGGCCACACACATCCACGTGTAATGTTTATATCTGTTAAACAAGACATCCACCAGATTCAAGATAATAATCCATCAACTCCATTTCCAAACAAATATGAAATAGCTGAAGTCACTTTTGTGCAAGAGAAATGATAGCTTTTTGGACAGCAAGGAGATGAGCTGCATTTGCTGATCACCAATAGAGGGGGTCTTTGGGGGGAGGGGAAACAAGTGTATCCTCTATGATCACGACAGGAAATGGCTACATGCACCCATCGAAAAATAGTCCCGGACCGCCACATGGCCAGAAATTTATTTTCAGAGATCCCTCCGGATCGAGGGGGAGACCAATTAAGACTCAAAACCCTCATATCATATGTTCTTTGTGAAGCTATAATTACTTTATTAGGATTTAGGGAGATGGATTGGGAAAAATAATATTCCTCATGCTTTAAATATATATATAAGGAAAAAGTGGAGGTTAAGGATTATTTGAGGAGTCCTCAGGAATAGAGATAGGAATGTGCAAGGTCTGAACCCATTTCAACCATTCCTTGTCAAAGAGTCATAAAGAGTCTTTCATTCCACTTTCTAAAGTACTTGGGGCAAATAAGACTACTTTTTTTTTCCCCCTTTCCTTTTACCAACCTTTGAACCTTTGATCTTTGGGAATAACAAAATAAACAACTAACTATACCAAGCCAAAGAAGTGGAGAGGACCCCCCTACCCAAGCCAAAGAAGGTTGCTATATTTGTGTCCCTTTTAAATATCAAGCAACATATATACCCAAAAAAGAAACAGTTATTCTGAAAATCGATGGGAGTTACATTAATCTGACACGTTTAGGTACAGTACATCCAACCAACAATGAAAATTGTAAATATAAGATCTTATATATGAATTGAAAGTTCACAAGTTTTTATCTGAGTCTTCAACATGTTTATCTCAACCATGATTTTAACTATAATAAACATATTATCAACATACAACAATAATTAGTAAATAAAAAAATTATAGAAAAAACTTTGTGATATATATATATACACAAATCAAAATAGACTGAATTGGAGAAACTGTCTATAAAATTATATACTTTGAGCATGCAAGAAACACATGCATGCTTATGATATATGTATATATATAATCATATTCACTCTGCAGTATAAAATGATTTGGTATGATCATATACCAATTCAAGCCATATAATCAACATGTTCAAAGAGGGCAACGTTTGTATTTCTTTGCTTTAATTCAATCTATACTCAACCAGCTAGGAAATTGTGAAAAATGGTTATCCAAAGCAAAAAGTTTTCAACCCACTTTAAAGTAAGGCACCGTACTGTTTATTTTAATGAAGAAATATAAAGAGAATCTTTCCATGAATGAGTATTTTCAACAATTTTTGTCTAAATTATTATGGGAGGAAGCTTATATGAGGTTTATTTATCTGAATGAGTAATATTAAAAAGATGATCTAAGTTTTCAATGAGTTTAAAAGTGATGTGATAATTATTATTACATTAAAATTCAATAATTATTTATCATGAATTAAATAATAATTTTAAAAATTACATTTTTAAAAAAATTAACAAAAAAAAAGAACAGAGTTATTTCCGGGGCAAATAATTACTTCAATTCCAATCCATCCATCCACTGTCCCGCTTAAGCCAAAAGTGACAGAAGTAAAATAATGTAACACGTTTCGGCTCCCCATAGGCTTTTGGTCTTGAATTACATTTGATTGCCACCTTTGTATACATACAAACTACCGTTGATCCCACGGGCCACGGTATACACATCTGGACCGTTGATCCTAACAGTCTGAAAACAACGCCACGAAGGCCGTTCTATTCTTTTTCTTTTTCTTTTTCTTTTTTTTTTTTTTTTTTTTTTTTTTTTTTTTTTTATGAATAAAGCCGTTCTAATCTCCAGCTTCCCAATTAATGATTGCAGAAATGGACGACTTGTATTGAAGAGAGACTGTTATTAATCATGCTTCCAGCACTGTACCTTTATGATTATGAAACAGAGCCAACTATGAGTATAAAAGAGGGAGGCAAAGCATGAAAGCACAAAGCAAAATGCCTCTCGCAAAGGAGGCAACCGCTCGGACAGCGATGGAGGAGATTGCACTCTCTGTCTGATCTATATTTCTTCTCTTAAATCTCTGACCTTTTTCAGAAAAGAATACAAGGACTACGATACATACAACAGTTTAATTTTCCTCTCTCTCTCTCTTTTTCTCTTGCTCATATATATTCACTAATTAAGCTGATTAAACATGATGCGCAACATGACGAGCTCAGCCTCCGCCCGAGGCATCGCCGCCATTGTCGGCGTGGGACCGAAGCTGGGCCGCTCCATCGCCCGCAAGTTCGCTCACGAAGGCTACACCGTCGCCATTCTCGCTCGCGACTTAGGTGGATATTCCCTTCCCTTCTCTTACCTGAATATAATTAAAACGATACAGAAAAGATTAGTTTGGGGTTCTATTATTATTAGTTTTTTTTTTATATTAATCCATTGAAAAATATCAAACAGATTGTCTTTTTTCCTGGGTCTGGCTTTTCTATTAATTTGTTTTTCTGGGTTGTCCATTAGAATTGGCAGTGGAAATATCTACACATGTAAATCTATGCTTTGTAGGGAGATTGTCGAGGTTTGCGGACGAAATAGCGAGGGAGGAGAAATCACAAGTATTTGCGATACGAATCGACTGCTCGGACTCGAGGAGTGTGAGGGAGGCGTTCGAAGGGGTTCTCTCGCTTGGATTTGTGGAGGTTTTGGTTTACAATGCGTACCAGCCGGTGTCTTGGCAACCCACCGATTTCACCGACATTCGCATCGACTCCTTTGAGAAGTCCCTCGCCGTCTCTTCCGTTGGTGCTTTCCACTGCGCCCAACAGGTATAGTACATAGAACTCATCAATACCCACGAAACCCTTCGGTTAATTGGGAGAAATAGATTATGGATCAGTTTAAGTTTAAACTTTCTTCCCCTCCTCGGTTTCTTTTCATTGATTGTGTAACTTTTCTTTTTTAAGTTTTCCTGGGTTCGATTTGATCTGTTTCTTTTATACCTTTTGCTTCCATAAAATCTGAAAGGTTGTTCCGGGCATGGTGGAAAGAGGAAGGGGGACAATTCTTTTCACGGGCTGTTCAGCTTCTCTCAACGGCGTTGCTGGCTTCTCTGAGCTATGTAATTTCTTCTTCTTCTTCTTCTTTCTTTTTTTTTTTTCCAATCAGTCTTACATAAATTAAATTATAATATCCAAACACCATACATTAAAAGATTCGCTTTCTTTGTTTGGTCAATGTCGACAGAATCACTTCAAAAATAGTGTTTCGTTGATACTTGTTTTGTTATTATTTTCCGGTGTACGGAATGAGTCAGGTTGTGGGAAATTCGCGTTGAGAGCACTAGCGCAGTGTCTGGCAAGGGAGTTCCAACCTTTTGGAGTACACGTCGCCCACGTTGTTATCGATGGCATCGTTGGCCCACCTAGGTTCTCTCATACCCCAAATATCTATACTACGACATTGTCTCTTAGTTTCTTTTCAACCAAACGATGCTTTCCTCTGAAGAAAAGTGAGTCATTAAAAAAGTTGTTACTAGCTAGTTATGATTAGGGGGAAACTTGCAGGGGGCCGCCATCAACTTCGTCGCAGAGGGGGTTGGTTGGGGAACAGCTCAGCGGAGGAGGGGATGGCTCAATGGACCCAGACGCTCTGGCTCAGACCTACTGGCACTTGCATGTTCAGGACCGAGCCGCTTGGACCCAAGAGATTGATCTCCGTCCATCCAATCCCAGATTGTTCTAGCTAGTTCCAAAAGCGCTAGGCTAGTTAGCGCCTATTTGGGTATTAGCATCACTATTTCCTTCTGATTCTTAAGCCAATTGCTAGCTGGACCCTACATGCTTCGCAACAATTTGGAGTATTCACGGATCAACGGCCAACGGGTCCCCCTACCCGTTCCACACTTCTCCCAAGTGGCTTGGAATAGGTTAAACCAAGTTGCGTATTTCATAGATGTTATGATTGCTCATCACTCTTTTTTTTTTTTGATTGGATGTACATGTTCGTAAATCGTACTCTGACCCGATCTATAAGCAATTTGCTATTTGAGTTGTTACTCTACTTTGATTTTGGTGTGTATAGTTTGAGGGTGTTCGGTAAAGGGTTGCATTCTGATTGATGTGATATAAAGTATAAAAAATATTATAAATATTTTTATAAAAAAGTAAAAATTTTTATTTTTTAGTGAATATTTTATTTGAATAATAATAATAAATATTTAATATGATATTAAAAAAAACGTTAAAAATAATTAATGTAATATAAAAAATAAGAATATTTTTTTAAAAAAATCAAAATTTATAAACAGTAAAATTGATATTTTTGCCAAACAGGCCCCGATTAAAAGGTTTGATTTTGTGATGATTAAGCTTTGTCTTGGTAAATATGCAATACGTGATTGAGGAATAATTTATGCGATTGATTATTCCATAAAGTTTTTTATTTTTTGGTGGGATAGATCTCAGTACGGAAGGACCCACACAGGGGAAGTTGGGGTATAGGTGTAGTTGTAGGTCGGATACAGCTTTGCATGGACAACAGAAGGCTGCGTGTTCTAATTGAGGACACACAGAGTTCGATGAACTTTTTAGACTTTTTTCCCATTTTTTCTGCACATAAAAACAAAGAAAAAAAAAATTTTATGCAGAAAAAGGTCACGAAATATGAAAAGAGCAGCGATATTTTTCAAGAGCAGCCGTAATTTGGTGGGGCCTATCTATAGAACTAGGACTCACTTGGGTGACGCAATCAGGGTTCCACGTAGCATGATTGATTATTTATCATGTCAGGCTCTGAGAGGTACAAGTCCCATCCCAAAAGTTAATTATAGAAACGTATCTTGACATTACCCTACTCATTTGCGATGTTGGCTCCGGATAAGGCTCTTCTTAATATGACGGTTAATAATTTAATTAGAAACACATTTGGCAATTGGCATCGTTTGGTAATACATTTTTGCACGCATTTTACTCTTTTCTTAAACAAAAAGTCTTAAAACATCTCTTTAACATTTTTTCTTGCAAAAAATTCAATTTTTTTTTTTTTCGCTTTTATATCACATCAAATACTTCTTGCTACTATTCAAACCAACATTTTTCAAAATAAATCTCATCTTCATCTTCCCAAAAGCGTCCAAACCGGATCAATCACAACAACCAAAATATGGTGTAGTATTAGCTCCAAATAAGATTTGAAAAAGTCAAATTTTTAACAATTAGATAGAAATTTTGGATGTTTTTGGAGCTTCTTAGACCAAGTAAGATTACTTCCATTGGATTAGCCATTCTAGTATTTTTGTTGGAATGGCTAAGCAAATTTTGAAATCACCCCCTCTATCCACTCATTTATTTCAACTCTAAAATAGATTTGCTTTGGACTTTTGAACAATATAACGCCCTTGTGCAGCAACACATCTAATCTTTATTATTTCTCTCTCCCATTGACTTTCTTTAATATATTTTTTCTCTTTCTACGAAGTTTGTCATTGTCTTTGGTGGATATGAGTTTGAATTAAAATGAATAAAAAATTCTTAAAATGATTATTTAATAAAATAGATAAAAAGATTAGATAAGCTAATGAATATAAGTCTTAAAAAGTGGTTAGCTAAGTAGTAAAAGTGGATTTTGATTAGCTATTTTGTCTAAAATTTTAGATAAACAGGTGTGAGTGCTCTAAGCACTAGCTGTATTTCCTCACCCCACCATCACCACAAGCAAAACTATGACCACCACTAATGTCTGCACTTCTTCTCACCACTGTAATCGGCGTAACCACCACCATCAGAAAGCTAGGGCCTAGGGTCAACAATGAACCACCAGCTCCAAAACGGCCATCACAACTCACACCATCGGCATTCACCACCACACATGATGCCTCCACACTCTCACAGCTATGTCCCACATGCCATGCCAATTGCTTTTGAACGACAAAAATGGTGCTTGCATTTATGACAGTTAGCTACAAAAATGAAATTGCGACAACTGCATACTTGCTTTATATTGAACCAACCATTCCTCCAACCTATACTATTCACAATTTATCTCCAATATTTAGATGGCTACCTGATGTCCACTCTTGCCTGAATAGTGCATCATTAACAGATGAATGGTAAATCAACAAAATCAAAGTTTAGTTCCATAATAGCAGAATGGTAACCAACAAAATCAACATTAAAGAGAGAACTAAAGTAACCCACTGAAGCACAATTGGCAGAAAGCGTCTCATCTCTCTGTCATGACACCAAAACATAGAGCAGCTCAAAATCTATAGTTCCACTGTCCATAAGTCTCAGCACCCGAAGGGAATGGATGCAACAGCCTATCAACATTTATGGACTCTGGAATGCCGCTAAAAAGTTGTACGTGGTGGGGTTGAATTGGCATTTTACTATGCTTTAACCCCTGATGTTGTGAAGCAGATGTACCAGAAGAGTCCCTGAAAGGCGGCGGCAATCTCATCATGTTTAAAGTAAAGCCCATATCATACCTAGACAAATGGTATGGCAGACTCCCGTTTTGATATTTTATTTGAGATTGGTGAATTTGTGAAGGATCAACATACGATTGAAAAGTTGGAACTCTATCATCAATGTGGTGAGCAAACTTCTGATGCCTCCTAGATGGTTTGGAGGCTCCTGAGTTTGCATTTCCCTTGATATTCACCTGTCTCAGGGGAGGGGCCTCTTGACGTTGATTATGATTTCTAAAGTTTGCATGTCCTTGAAATGCCGCTTTTCCATGTCCATCAAAATGCTTCCCCTTTTCTGGCGCAAAGGTTTTTCTTGATTGAGATGGTCTTGTATGGTGGAATTGTTTCTGATGCTTAACACCTAATTATCATCAGAAATAAGTGTGAATTAGAATCTTTAATACTCTAAAAAGAATGAAATCTAAAGCAACTCTTCCTCCCTTAATTCCATTATCCCATACCTCCATTTGTAGATCGTGTCTTTTTCGTATTCTTCATTGCTCTCACAAGTCTTGCTGCTGTACCTCGTTTGTGCTTCTCAGCAAGCACTTTTATTCTTTCTGATTCATAACTCCAGCGCTATAGAAGGAAGAAGAGAAAACATACCAGTAAACCAACCTCTTGAAAACTCATTACCTGATAATATTATCATTTCATTGAGTAACAGATTACCTGTCTGAAAGTTCTCAACCTATAGAGGTTACGGCCCTTCACAAGCAAAGGAGAAAGAGGAGGCAATCTATTACTCCCCTTGCTCCACAGCACCTCAACCTTGTAATTAGAAACATTGATTGGATAGATAAATTGCTAAATGGCTAAACAAGAAGGTGTTAATAAAAAAAATATATGGTAATAAAAGCATATATCAATTATCAACAAATCAGTCAGATTGTTAAAGTGAATATAAATGCATGTCACTTGGGTATCCAGAATATGCACAAACTCATCAAACTATAATCACCCTACCGTAAATGTATGTTGTTGTTTGGCTGCACCATAGCTTTCCTTAACAACCCTCCCAGCAACAGTTCTCTTCCCTTGAGGCCTACCATGCCTAGTCACCTTATTGAACCTGTTTGAAATAAATTCCTTAATTTACAAAGCCAAATAAAACTTTAGGGCCTAGATGAAACATCAAAGACATACAAGATAAATAAAGAAGAGCAAGGATGATTGACTACCTTTCATAAACTTTCTGCGTGAACAGAACCACATCTCCCTTACAGACATCACCTGCAATTTACTGAAAAGCTTCTTGATCGTCTCCAAAATGCCACAGAGTTCACCAAAAAAAAAAGGAACAGACACACTGTATTTACCTGTACAATTGATGACAAAGGTTGATCTGGGATAAAAGGCCTCACCATTACCATCTTTTAGACTGAGATGGAAAAAAAAATGATATTATCGAAATAGGGTTACTAAGATATAAAACAACTCTAAAAGGAAAACATCTTGCCCTCACCAAAATTCTTTCCTTGTCAAAACATAGCATGTTAACAAACTTATCTACATTTCCACATTTCATCTGACAAGATCTTGTTGAGATATCTAATATCTACCGATTCATACATGATGAATACAACTAACTTTTTGTCATGCAGCGATTTTCTTATGTAACAAAAACACAGTGATTTTTGGACTCGGACACTAAGGTAATTTGCACCCTTCCGAGTTTTCATGGAAGCATTATTTCTTCATTCAGACCTCGACTTTTCCATTTAAGCGCCAAAAGTAGTTGAGAAAAGTTATAAGTTGGGGTTTCATAAGAGAATTTAATATATCACAATATGAATTCCGGTGCTTGTAAGAAGAAAAAAAGGTTAGATTCCAGTGGCATCGTCACTGTTACTATAGGCATCAGCAACTTGACAACATATAGACGTCTTTCTAGATATTTCCATGAATAACACAAAGCCCCTAGTAACCTCAGTCCCATCCTCAATTCTAAAAATTCTTCTTATCCCTTCAATATCTTCATAAACCATCATCCTACTCCATTGAACATGCAGCAAACATTGGGGAGGAGGGCACTGGAGCACCAAAGATGCTTTCTCAGATATATATTGATCTCGTATATCACTCATGAAGAAATAAGGATTTAATCTACAAGCTCATGTTTGCATTAGTCCCACTAAGCCCAAAATTGGCTGTTAAGATCCCCGATAAGTGACATTTGGGTAGTGAGTCCTACATTCTTAAAATATCTCAGGTGCCCAAAATCCTATTCTGGCCAATTTTCATCTAAACATGAGTAATCAAATTAAAATCACATTTTTGTTTTTCTGGAAATTAATATGCCTCTAAATTCAACCTCACTTAAAATTTTATAAAACAAACACCATTATGGATAGCATTAAGATATATTCTTTATCACGAGAACCGAGTGGCATTACAAACTGTTGCTTAAAAAAAAAAAAAAAACAGTTAGATGCAAATGAGAACACATAAGTCTGCATATATTTTTTAACCGTGTGATGATACTTACCTCCAGTGTTCCTTAATTCTTTGTATGCAAACGGCCTTGGCCCCTGCTAACCTGAGGCCATGCTTCCGCAAATAGGATTTGCAGTCTTTTAGAGTTAAAGATTCTAAATCACTCCCATCTGCCGAAGACAAGAAAAAGCATGAGGTCCTACGATTACAACATAATGAGAATGAGAAGAGCAGGTTTTCAAAAGTTTCACTCGAAATGGCCCATCAAATAAGAAACTCATATACTTAGAACAATAGTAAAAACGATCAGTGCCTGAAATCCTAAATCAACTTCGAGAAATTTCAATATTTTGACGTTTAGACGCTACGTCTTCTTTGTTCTTTTCAGTCTTCCCCTTAATCACTATCCACTGTACTCATGACTACAAGATCAACATTTTTTTTTATAACAAATGATAAATTACAGCCGCCAAAACATTTACCTTGTAAGATTCTGCAGTCAAATTACATTTACCACAACCAAAAAGCAATGAAGGTTACTTATGGCCATATGAATCATACAAATTTCAATGAGAATGCACCGAATTGATGAATGTACCTCTCTTATGAAAATTTTGGAGAAAAAGAGAAGAAGAAAAAGAATTAGATATTTTAGCTCACGGTTAGAGAGAACCAAACACGAAAAAGAAAAGGAATTGAAAAGCAAATCATTCTGTTCAGCACAAGTAAGGTCGCAGATTTTGCTAATTCTCACATAATTTGAATTCTGATCCTGAAATCAATCAATAAATAAAAGAAAATCTATATGAAGCTAAACTTTCTGACACAGCAATACCAAACAAATTAATCAATTTGATTGGAAGACAAATTCCGTAAATTAAGGTCGAAATTGAGAACCCTAAGAATACCTTTAAGAAGGCGTATGACTTTGTTGCAGAGAGACTCATCGTCACTGCCACAATCATCGTCGTCTTCTTCCTCTTTGTCGTCATCGTCGTCTTCGTCATCATGATCATCATCATCGTTGTCGTCGTCGTTATCATGATCATCATCTTCTTCTTCATCATCTTCGCTATCTTCTACTTCTTCTTCGGAAGACGAAGAAATGCATATGAAAGTGCGTTTACGCTTGCTCTCAGCCATGTCACCCCAACAAAGAGCAAAATACAGAGACTAAGCAAATATTATTTACCGGGCCATTCTCTATATATGAAGAGTTGGTTGGAGATGAATAATAGAAAGTACAAAAGACGGAATAGTTACGCCGTCGATTGATATCATCATCGTCATCCTTAAATCTTAATTATTATTTTTTATCAACTCAATATTTACCGTTCATAATTTATTATCGATTTAGTACAACTTTAACTCTTTGATTAAATAATAACAATTAAAATTTAAGAAATAATACTCTAAATATTATAAGTATATTAATTTATTACATCTCTTAGTTTTTTTTGGGTGTTAAATGTATAATTTAAAATTATTAAAATTAATATATTAATTACATATCTTAAAAAGTCACAATAATTGGAATTTTTTTTTTTAATATAATTAGATCTCAAGTGGCAATAATATTATAATTTGTAACACGTTATATACCAAATCACGTGTCATTTATTCAAATACGATGTTAATTTGTAATTTTTCAAAAAAAATAAAACTGCCCACGCCATAAGAAGGCCTATACGGAAGTAAGTAAACGACTTGTAGTCTTGTACCATAGAAATTGAAATGGACAAAGTTTTTCTTAGAACCAATCTCAGTGTGTTTTTAAGCATGTAACAAGCGTATACTTGTAAATAGCATTAAATGAGTTTGAGGATATTTTATTAAAAAACAAAATGTGTTTGTCACATACGATTAAAAAAAGTATTCCTAACATAAACATGATTGTGGGCACAATTTGTTTCTAATCAATCAAGAAATTTCACGCTTACCGGAAACCGACAAGGATGCAGCAAAAAGACTTGGTATGATAGTTTCTTCCTTTTTCTCCTAAAAAGACTTGAGTATTAGCAGTAGCTTTCTTTAAATTTTTATTTAATGTAGGAAATAAAACCATTTTTTAGTTCCCTATTTAAATATACTCTACAGTAGCTTCCCTTTATCTTTCTCTATATGAATTAAATACTAGAAGAAAAAAAAAAAGAAATTATTTAAATATATTTAACAAATGGTAGAAGAGAGAGAGGAGAAATAAAGTTTTTATATTAAAATAATATTAAGGGAACCTTTGTTCCCTAGATGAAGGGAACCAAAAGTGGTCCCTTCGTGTTTCTATAGTTTATGGAACACTTAGAGAAGCTATTGCAGAACTTTTTTTGTATTTTTTAACAATTTTTTCTAACACTAAAAAAGAATAAAATTTAAGGAAGCTGCTGCTAATGCCTATATATAAGATTCTCATGAAACCAAATGGAACGCTGCAAGAGATACAAGTTTTTTGTTTTTTTTTTGGTCTAATCCTGCAAGAGATACAAGTTGGTGTACCATATAATAAATCCATATGAAGTAGGCTTTTAATAGTTATTAAACCGCCCACTTTTGATATGAGCTTACATTAGGCCCATTGACAACAAGAATCATTAGCTGCGGCAGACAAACTTAAATTAATTAGGACTACTGGACCAAGCCTATCATCAATAAGAGCATTAAAAACAGTTTTTTAAAAAAAAAATATCTCAGTATAGGAAATTAAACTACTTTTGCTTCCTTATTTAAATAATTTTCACAGCAGTTTTCTTATATTTTCTTATACCATTTAAATATTTTTTAATTAAATGCTAAAAGAAAGATAGAAGAAAAAGAAATCATTAAATATTGTTTTAAACAAATAGTAGAGAAAAAATAAATAATAGATAAAGATTTTTTATATTAAAATAATGTTAAGGAAACCACTTTTGGTTCCCTAGATAAAAGGAACAACTTTGATTCCCTTAGTATTTCTACAGTTTAGGAAAACTACTGTAGAGATTTTTTTGAGTGTTTTTAACAATTTTTCCTGGACTAGTAAAAGAAAATGAGATTTAAGAGAAGCTATTGCAGGTGCAAAGAGTTACTCCCACAGTATCCCAGCCTCCTACCAATTGAATCGCAAGCATTTTGTTACAAGTATAGAATGACAGAAGCATGAGTTAAGGGAGTGAAGACTACAAAATCAAACAACCATGCTCAAAAAACACTTTGTAAAAAGAAATAGACTAGATCGTTGAAAAATACGCTCACTTAATCCTTGCCAAACACTCTTGCTTTCTGCTTACTTTCTTTCTCAAAGCTGACTTAGGCTTCGGAGTCACTCCAAGCTAGACCACTGGCAGGTGACTTTGATCTTTCCTTGAAATATACCATTAAAAATTAAGGACAATGCTTTGAAAGCCTAGAGTTATCTGCAATAAACTTCTCGCAAATATAAGTGTTGAGATCGGGGATAATTCATTGTATGCAGCTCAATAACTCGTATATGGGGATAGGAAACTCACTGCAAATGCTAGGGAATGGGGACGTGTTGGGTCTAATAAAATGCTAACTTTAAAAAGAAATCCCAGTAGCCCAGAACCGTCATCAAACAAAATCCAGATATAAAATTCTCCGACAAGTCAAACGATTAGATGACCATAAGATATAAGTCCGCATAAAATCCTCATTTTTAGCTTTGGAGAAATGGAGTGAAGAAGAGCAGAGACTTTTGATTAGAAAGAATGAAACAGAGTGTGATCAACGCAACTTTGGATATGTCACACCAGTCCAATGAGTCAGAAAATCAAGTGATTGTCAAACAAGTAACAAACATTTGATCAAATATTCTCACCTGCAACTAAACAGACTTAACTACAGCTTTACAGAGGAAGCACAAAATTCATGCGCTTCATCGCTTGAAGGAGCACAAGGGTCAACTCCAATCCTGAGTGCACTCAAGCATGGCCCGTCAAGATGAAAATAATCTAAAACAAACTGTGCTGACCCTAATTGAAATGGCAAATATCCCCCCGACATTAAAGGTCTAGAAAGTGCCTTGATCATCCATCACCAGCTCTTTTGCAGGTCAAGTCTGCATAATATAATGCTTCTTGGATCTCCAGCATAGGCTTCAAAGCTTTTATTGAGTTTTTGTAAGGGTCCGGCTAGATACACCATGCAACAATTTGACAAACCCAAGGAAGCTCAACTTTCCATCAGTATGCCTAACCCAATCGTGAAGAACAGCATGAACAGGCACAGAAGGGCTGAGGCCAAGTTCCTGAAAAAATGTGCACAAAATAAATCATGGATCAGTTTGTATCATGTTTGTTGACAAGATGAATTCAAGCTTCACTGTTTCTCCAGCCAAGTACAACAACTAAACTAAATAAATGCGAAAATGGAAGAGTATTCTTTTTCATCCGTAGAGAATTTACGATAGAAAATGTGAAAAGAGAGTAGCTTATGATGATCTAGTCATAGCCCTCTCAACATCTATTTTTATAGATTTTAGAAAGAGGTACAATTACAATAATGCCCATGTAACCACCTCTCTAGCAAACTAACCAATTAGAGCTATGAGAAAAAACCGCCTACTGCCTGCCGGCCGAGAACCGACGTGCACCACCCAGCCGGCAGCTGGTAGGTTGTAGACTTTTTCTATTTCTGACAAAGTTGGTTCGGTAGGTGGAATAACTTTTAGAAAGTCCGTATTTCGACTGACACCTACCCAATATTACCGACATCGTATTGATCCACCAAAATGGCGCCGTTTTGAAGGATTATTAAATTTATTAATAATATTGTCATCTAAAACGGTGTCGTTTTGAAGGTCGTTTTAGATCCTTCAAAACGACACCGTTTTGAGATGACTATAAAGTCATCGCATTCCACTAAAAGTTCTCAAGCCTCTCATTAATGAAACCCTAACACTCTCAACTTTTCTCGGTCTCTTTGATCTTTGCTGCTCACACTCACACTCGACCCTCACTCAAATCATTCATCTCCAGCCCAAACCGACATTACTGACTGCCACCATAACCAGCACGTCGGTAACGGAAATGTTGCTTGGCAGAAAAGTCGGTGAAAATTTCGACTTTACTGACCGTGGCGGTGCAAAATGCGAAAATGGCTATTCCATTACCGTGTTATCCAACTCCCAGCCCTATAACCAATCACACTAACAAACTCTATTAACATCCTTCAGCTTTGATGAATAAACTGGCAGAATATTCAATGATTTGCATTCCAACCCGATAAAAAGGGCAATTAGAAAACTGAAAATTGAACTGAACTCTTTTTATTTTTTTGATAAGTAATTAACCCCAAGGGGAGGGATAAGGAGAGATTCAAACTAGTAACCTCCGCTTCAAGTTCACATCCAAAGCACTCTTAAAAATCATGTTAACTCAGGCAAACAGATTAATTTAATTTTGAAAAGTTAATCAATAATCACCCTGAAGATCACCGACAATATATAGATCATATTGGACCAAATCAAATGTTTAATATAAACATGACTTCATTGAATAATAATTCATGAACAATTACATTAGAAAGCTAAAGAGGTTTTGGCATACTTCAGCAAATTACTAGGCTACTAACTTATTTTTCACTTTTAAGCTGTCCCCAAAACAATGTTGCCTATAGTACATTTAAAAAGTTAGGTATACTACAGGTTACAGAGAGAGAAAAGCATGAAGAAACTATAAAATAGTGTTGACGTGCAAAACAGGATTAAAATCAGACGCAGCTACAAACAATGCCAAAGGCAAGATACAGAGACAAGATGAGCCCTAACACTCACTGGCGTACGACACACACACAGAGCTTTATGCAAAAACACAGATTCAGTAAAAAGCAAACATTTTGAGATTTGACCAACTTACCCAATTGCGCAAATATTCCCAAAAGTGACATTCGAAACAACTAAAAAATCACTACCTATTCAACTGCTTATTATGATTGATTCTCCAACTAAACCTCAAAAACATCTTTGTTTTTTACTCACAAGTTCCGCGTGCAGTAGTTGATTATTAATATGAGTAATTTCACACAAAGGCTTGCACACACAATTTTGTTATTGTTGAACCAAACATACCGAAGCCAACTCCTCAATGACAATAGCCCTGTTTCCATCCTTCTCAAAAAGTTCATAGGCACAACGGGCATGTTGCTCCCACCGATCAAGAGCCTCAAGTTGATGAACGCTTAGTGCAGCTGCACAGAACTCCTCAAAGTCCATCCTTCTGTATTGCAATGCATTAAGCTGCGACCATAGAGAGGGAACCCAATTTAGCAATAAAGTTGAAGAAAAAAAAAAAAGAGAAAAATAACTGCCAGTTTTCATTGCAGTTGTCAAGGCACCTACCGACGCTAGGAAATCAGGGACTCGTGACTCCTTCATAGCATCTGTTGAATTTTTCATCAAGGCCTGACAAAAGCGAAACAGTGAGAGCCTAATTTACAACATCCAGTTTAAAAAGTAAAGCATATGGAAAGAAACCAACCACTTTGATATTCTCTAAGCTTATGGTGCCGCTCTTGCTTGGTTCCAACAGTGCATACTGCTCCTTCAAATAAAATAGCTCATCTACAGTCAACGTTTTAGATAGAGCCTGCAACAACAATGAAAAGAAAAATGTAATGAACTGTTGACACTAACACATTTTGCTTTCCAGAGGCAGAAAAATAATTTAGCAGATCAGACTTAAATGATTAAGCTAGAAAAAGCTAATACTACTAATTGCATGAACCTAATGTAAACCAACCAGGACATAAAGAATTCAAGTAAACATGAAGAGAAATTTCAATGGCGTCAAAGGAATCTAATAATTCAGACTCCCATAAATACTACAGAGAAACATATAAGTAAATCATCTCCATCTACAAATGGAATCATATACACACCTTTAAAGCAGCTTTTCGAAGAGATGATGATCGCATATATGCCTTCATGAGTTTAAATATTAGTATGTCGAGTGGCACTTTTGCATCATTAGAATTTTTAATCCAAGGATGACCTGCAAGAGGAATGCCTTACGAAAAAATATACGGATATAATAACAACAGAACACTTCTGGCAGTGGATAAGACTCACTTAGAGCTTGAGCAGCTGTCATTCTTTTCCGTGGATCTTTATTCAATAGGCGCTTAACAAAATCTTTTGCCTCAGCAGACAAAGAGGGCCAAGGTGGTTCTTCAAAACTCGGATCAGCTTTTAATACAGCCCGAAAGATCCCAGACTCAGTTCTGGCCCAAAACGGACGGCTACCACACAATAGGATATAAGAAATTACACCAATACTCCATACATCTGCCTCTGTACTGTACGATCTATGTAGAACTTCTGGAGCTACATAGTATGCACTACCAACTATGTCATTAAGCCTTTCATCTGCAAAGCAATTGAAGCATTTTAAACTATTACCACTTCAAAGAGCTATAAACAGAAAGTAGTGCAGCTTATGTAGCAAAACCTTGAGGACTAACCTGGTTTCACAAAATCTGACAAGCCAAAATCTATGGCCTTCAATTGTGAGTTTTCATCCTTTGACATAAACAGGAAATTCTGAAAAAGCAATTAACAACACTTAGATGAGAATATATCAATGAAGACAAAAACACAGTGCAACTACCAGAAGCAGTCGGAAAAGATGAAATTGTTTATACAAACATTGCTGAACAAATGATTTAGTAAAACAACTACATCAGGTAAGCAAGTATTTGCTTACTGAGATTCCATAACTTTGGTATCCTGGAAAATTGCAGGCTACCAGCATCGTGTACACACTACTTCCTCTGTTGCTCTCAGCCCTCTAAAGATTCTAAATTTCAAAATGATGTTTGACAGCGAGAGGGACAGGGGATATCTTAAAGCCATCTAGAAGGATTTAGGGAGATAATTACATCCAAGCATTAATCTCTATCTGAAGAGATATAAAGGAAAATCGCACACATGATCTATTGAAAGGAGGTGTTTAGAACTTATTACAGAATCCAAGTTCTATTCAATTTAAATGACCATTACCCTACCTTTTAAAAGGGATACATCTAGTGTAGTTTAGAAAATCCAAGACAAACCACATAGCAGTCTTCCTAAAAGGGCATAGAGTGCTTATGTGGAGATACCCAACAGGTCCTCAATTCTGGGTTGAACTGGTTCAACCAGACAGCTTGGTCCTATTGTAACAGCTTATTCCAATTACTAGGTGAACTCCAGCAGATATCAATATAATTTTCTAAAGGTAATGAAATAATAAGAATATACTCCACCTCAGGTTTAAGATCACGGTGCACCACACCCTGGAGATGGCAAAACGCAACAACATTTAATATCTGTGTCATGACAGCCTTTGCATCATCTTCTGAATATTTCCCACCCCTACAGAAGAAAAAGAGCATGTCCTTATAAGCTAGGATGCATATGATAGCTTTATAAGCTACTGATCAGCTTTTTCTTTCGTAAGTTCCTTTTCGTTTTCTTTCCTCCTTGTCCATTAACTTTAATAGGCTGAAAGAGTAACCTATTGGATCTTGCTAGCAAAGAAAGAAATACCTTGATAGTATTCTATCCAAGAGCTCCCCTCCTTCGCATAACCTGAGCGATGTATGACAATTAATCAGAGCTCATTAAAATAAAATTCTGTATAAGCAGTGATGATGAGTCCTCCCACTAATAACCAGTCCCAACATAGAGAGAGAAAAAACTCAAGATATTCCAAATAGTTATAAAACATTAACAGCAGCATCTAATTTAATGAAAAGGTTGCAGTCAGAGCTTACTCCATTACTATATACACGTTATCATGGTCTTCATAAGCATCATAGAACTGTACTAGATTGTTATGCCCAGTCAATGCTCTCAATATTTTTACCTCCCTTCTCACATCCTCAATGGCAATGGCAGTGGTCATCTAACAACAATAATGAGAATAATGATAAGCAAATAAGACAGAGTAACAAAATAAAAAAAGACAGCACCTGAGAGTGCTATACACTAACATAAAAACTTCTCCCAGTTCCATCATAACAATAGTAAGTTTGACTGAAAGCAAGTAACACTGGATCAACTAACAAAACAGATAACCAATCTGTCAACAAAAAAACAAAAAAATACAGTAAAAGAAGGCACAACGGTGACTAAAAGCTGATTTGCTTCTAGCACTTGTAAGAAAGTGTACAAGTATGTTATATCTAAACCATGCGTTGAAAAACAATAAAGTAAAATGGATAATATCCTATCTATATAGCATTAGGATGACAGACATTACAACATGTAGTTAGAATATTAAATTAAATGACTAAATTCATTTATTCTTATTAGCTTAAGCTTTTGCAATAAGTAGTTATTTAACATGTTATCCGAATTAAAATAGTCCACATGTTGGGCCTCACTTGTTGAGGAGAAATTTATTCCACACGTGAGGGAGTGTTAGAAATTAAATTAAATGATTAAATTCACTCCCATTAGCTTAAACTTTTGGGAAATTAGTTATTTATCACATGTTAATCTCCAACATTTAAAACCTATATGAGTGAAACCTTATAGCATGACTTATTAAAGGAAGAATTATTGGCCATTGAAGGGAGGAAAGAAGCAAATGCAGCTCCACAACATCAAAAAATGGCTGAGGAGGCGGGCCTTATCATGCCCACCCTCTAATGAGGATCTTGGCCGGAACTACAGAGATTTTGCCCGAGCCTCCGTGGTACGTGGTCTCAAGACTTTTGTGCGACACCATAACCCGGTTGTCATTTTTTTGACTGAAACAAAAATTGCAGCAGATCAGGTTCAAGCAATTTTGAACATGCTAGGGTTCTATCTTTTGTTTCAATGTCCTCCTATGGTGAAGAAAGGAGGCTTAGTTTTGACGTGAAGACAAGGTGTGGAAATTGAACACATCTTTTCAAACGAAAATCTCATTTCTAGTTCCTATATATTGCTATAACATTCTATCAGGTTCCTTAAGTTAATTCCACAGAGCATTTATCCATGGCATTATCCCAATACACATAGATTCTTTTCAAAAGTTCTCAAAATTGCATGATATTTACACAAGTTAAAGAAGCAAAAGATTCTTCCAGTCTTCACTACCCGTTTTAAAATATAAACAAATTCTAAGAAATAAGATGAGCAGTCCATTGTAAAATTAACTCTTATTTCTTTTAGGGTAACACATTTGCCTGTTCATATGGAATGAAAAATTGGCCTAAACCCAACATTATTTAGACCAATAAACATTCAAAAACAAATCATATGTAAGAGTAAACCTTTTATTCTAATTGGTTCCATACTCCATAGCCAAGCCCGACGTTGGTTGACCAAATACATCTACTTAACAAGAATAACATAATCATAATCAAACGTCTCAAATAATGTTTGGGCCACTACCGCAAGTTCCATTTAAAGAAAATATCAACTCCAAATCTCCAATGATATCAAAGCCCCACTCCCACCTCATTCACGTAGAAACTGGCAACAGCGATCAAATAACTCTACATATTTGTCCATGAAACACATAAGCATTCACATAAAACCATTGACAAAGACCGTTCTTCTAGAAAACAAATCAATCTATTTCACAGCGAATGAAGAATAATAACAATCCGCCTATGATCCAATCTCTAGCAATGTCAAAAACATACTGAATTCACTAATTCATAAAAAGTAAAAAATACATTCATGCTAAGATTGAAAATCGACCAATATTAAACATGAATAAGGCGAAAACCTTGGCTTTGGGTATGACTTTTACGGCGACCTGTTGGCCCTTGAGCTCGCCCTTCTTGAACTTGGCGGCGCAAGTATACCCGAAATGCCCTCGACCGACCTCGTCTCCGAGCTCGTACTTGCTCCCGAAATGTTTGGAGAACCCGAAGCTCTTGTCCAGCCCGGTCACGCGCTCCGCCTCGCTCCCCTCCGGTATCGACGCCTCGTTCGGCTTCACCGAGCCGTGCCGCCTCGCCAGCGCGGCCTTTATGTGCTTCGCCGGCGACGGTGGCGGGAACGGCCTCCTGAAGAACCGCCTTGGCGTCGAGTTCGAGCTCACATTCGCCGGAGATCTCGCCGGAGACTTCTTCGAGAAAAGATAATGCGCCGGGCTCGGACTGTAGAACGGAAAGAACGGAGATTTCTTCCCGTTCTGCTCGCCGGTAGGGTTTTGGCTCTCGCCATTGGCGGAGCTCGAAGTCGTTTTGGTGCTATCCTTGGCTGGAACAACGCTATTGCTGGCCGGAAAAGAAATTTCCTTGTCAGGTTCATGATCGGATTTCGGAGAGGACGTGCTGGGGCTCGCGGAGGGTTTGGAGTTGCAGAGACCCATTCGATAGCCTCCCAAATTGAGAGAGTGGGGACTTCAATTCAAATTCGTCAGAGCATTGCAATTCTTATGGATAATGGATTTGAAATTCTTCGGGAACTTAAAAAATTAAGGGTTTTATATACAACTCAGGTTTGTCTCCGAGTGATTGAAATGCTAACAATGGTGGGAGAGAGAGAAAAAGAGAGAGATCCATAGAAGGTGATAAAAAGGAAACGACGATTGCTTCTTTTTGTTAATTCCACAATTAAAAATAGTCAAAAAAAAAAAATTTCTTTTTTTTTTTTGAATTTATGTTACTCCGGGATTAATTTCTAATTGATCACAACTAGGGGTACGTGGGGGACTATGAGTGGTCAGGTATGTAGAAGATGATGCATTCCACGTGGCGAGCATCGGGGCTGGTCCTGTGAGTAATTGATTTATTAGTTGTGGTTCTGTTCCTTAATTGATGCGATAGGATGGCATAAATAAAGAACTAAAAGAAGGCGAAATTTCCTTGATTTTGTTTCTATTTGTTTTTTTAGACAAAATGGGCGTTCCGGTTTCGTTAGCTTTGTCTAGGCCAGAGAGGCAAACGTCGCAAAAAGTCAAAACCACGCCGTTTATTTACCTTGCTAACCGGACAAGCTGCCTTGGCAGAATCAGGATCCTTGTGTTAATACCCTAAAAATACATTTAAGGTTTATTTGGATATGTAATTTTAAAGGTAATTATTTTAAAATATGATTTTTAAAAATGTAGTCTTTAAACTATTCACTTTTTATAATTTGATTTAAAATCATATTTATTGTCTATAAAATCACAATTTCAAACACACCTATAATCTTCTAAAATTTTCATTTATTTGACATATCATTAAATTTTTAATTAAAAGTGACATTTGATTTCAAAACAAAACATAACAGATTTGATTTAAGTGCTATAATAAAAAAATTATAAGACATCGCTTATAGCTTTTCTAACAATTTAGATTTAATTTGAAGTTTTTCATGAAAAAAGATAGTAAAATTAAATTTCAATCATTTAAAAAAATTACAAAAATTTAATTTTTACAGGACTTAAGTCAAATCCGTAACTCCTTTTAACTACCATCTCACTTATATTCTCTATTAGCATCTGACAATAAAATGAAGAAAAAAAAAAGTGTGGTGCACACGAAATTTTTTAGGATAAATGTATGACAATTTTTTAGGTAAAGACACTACTTGAAATTGATCCCTAACATTTTGATTTTGAAAATTGAGTCACTCAATTTTTACGTTTTCAAATTACTTATTCCATTTGCAAGAAATTGGGTTTGTTAGTCTCAGCCACCCTCTTGGCCAATAGGGATGGTTCGGCCACTCCCTTTAGTCATATAGGGGCTAGCTGAACCACCCTCTAAATTGCCAAAGGGCAACCACCCCCTTTGATCATTTCTTGAGGTGGTCGAACCACCCTAACCATTTTGAGGGTGGTTCGGCTATCCCTTCAATTTTATTTATTTTTTATTTTTTAAATGAGGAGGTAACTGAACCACCCTCAAATATTCAGCAGGTGGTTTGGCCACCCCCTTTGGCCAAATAGGCGGCTGAACCATCTCAGCCACCCCCTTGTTTCTTCCTTCTTTTTTTTTAGATTTATTTTTTTTGAAAAAGATTTTAAGTTTTTATTTTAAAAGAAAAAAAAAAACAAAAACAAAAAGTAGGAAACGGCATTGTTTTTTTGTGCTGTGACTAACGGTCCTAATTTCTTATTAACAGAATGAATAATTTAAAAAACGCGAATGCTGAGAAACTTAATATCCAAAATTAAAATGTTAGGGATTGAGTTCTAATAGCGCCTTTATCAAAGAATTTATCATACATTTACCTAATTTTTTTTATGAATTATTTAATTACTTTTAATAATTATTAAATAAGTTTTAATTTTTTTTAAAAAACAAAAAAAACAAAAAAAGACAAAGAAAAAAGTGGCTGAACCACTCTTGCTAGTTTAATCATATCCAGTTCCTATATTTTATTTATCTTGGAACGTAATATCCGTTTCTGTACCTTTTTTTAAAAAAATGAATAAATTGCACTCTATTATAGACTTACAACGACAATAATAATTGAGTTGCTAAGCGCAAGAAAAGGATAGCTCATGGAAATGGCTGACACATGAGCGGTCCAAATCACAAGCGATTGGGAAAAAATGTGGAATTAATGAATGCGTTAAAGGAAGCCTTAGGTTGGGACCATTTTCTTATTTTTGGATCATAGCAATGTCCATTGCTTCATTCAGCCAAAAAGAAAAAAGAAAACTTGTTTTCTGGGCCACCTAATTCGATCCCTTAAGTTCTAATCAATATGGGAGTGATTTTATAATTGTTTTCTAATTTGCTTTTAATTTTTTTTTTCTATTATTATTTGCTTAGTGAAAAACAAAAAAAAGGATCGAAGTCTTACTAGAAGAAAATAAATTCTAGAGCAATTTTTAATACAACTAACGCGAGAACGAATGAAAATGGGTGCTGATTCAACTTATTTATGTCATATTAATCTTTAAAACAAAAAAGAAAAAACATTTTGTTTAAGGTTTGTATGAAGCCTTTATAGTACTGTTTATAATTTTTGTTTAAGGACGAAGATACCGAGAACATTCAAAATGTAGACATGCATCCGTAAAAGTTGACACGTAGAGCTGAGTCATCTTCACATAAATATGAAAGAAAACTGAGCTTTAGTGAAAGAGAAATGACTAAACATGTTTACAAGTCAAGTCCACCCATGGGCCATATAAGGTTGTAAAAACATAAATCAGCATTCAACAATAATTGAACCAAAAAGAACGAGAACCTTAATAAAAGTCAACCAACAAGAATTGTCAAAGACTCAAATGACATCCTAGAATGCAATTTTTTTTTTTGGTTAACAAACTTAATATGTTAATATACAGTTATTAATTTTTAGGCAATTCATGAGGATGTAACCTTTGTGGTTGGCAGCTGCCAATAGGACTAAATCTTCGAACAATTTATATATTACACAAATATTTTACAAAGTCAATGCGATAGAATCTAATAGTTATTGAATTGGTCATTGTTAATAAAAAAATATTTAATAGTTATTAAAACATTATCACATCAACTTTATGAGATGTTTGTATTGTATGTATTATTACTTTTAAATTTTATTGAGTAAGAGTACATTTGAGATTGTGATTTCAAAGATAAAAATGCGATTTTAAACAAAATCGCAAAAAATTAATCATTTAAGATTTGCATTTAACTCGTAGGTAATTGGATTTTTTTTAAAACGTTAAATTTTAAAGGTTTTATTGTAATTTTTAAGGCCAACATGTGTTTTTGCTAAACGGTTAACTGTGTTTTTAAAAAATATATTTTTCAATAACACATTTTAAAATTACTATTTTTAAAATTTTACTTTTTAAAATTATAAATCCAAACGAATCCTAATTTTAAAAACTTTATTTTTATTCTATAACTTTTTTACAATGATGACATGGCACTCCTAGCCCTAGCCAGCTCTTGATTTTTTTTTTTTAATAATAATTGGTCAATAATTAAAAATGTGATTTTAAAGATTGCTCACTCTTATTTCATCGCTACGAGCCTAATACGTCTATGTGCTGCGCATGTTGATTGTGCAAGCGTTTTTTTTTTTTTTTTTTTTTTGGCTTTTTTCAATGATTAGGTGTATGTGGATGTTGTTCGTAAAAATGAATCTCACACAAAATTTTATAGATAAGCGTCTGATAGCGTGATAACTCTTTTAACAGTGTTGCGTTTTGTTTAGTTTAGTGGGGATAGGCCACAGACGAATAATATGAACTCATTCGCGACGCACAGTGAACTGAATTCAAAATGCACCTTCCGAGGACCGAAGTAGATGCATGCAGTGGCGGAGCCAGGAATGCTACTAAGGTGGGGCGGAAGCGGAACTAAAACAATATAATATAATGACAATTTTTTTNTTTATATATTACACAAATATTTTACAAAGTCAATGTGATAGAATCTAATAGTCATTGAATTGGTCATTGTTAATAAAAAAATATTTAATAGTTAGATGTTTGTATTGTATGTATTATTACTTCTAAATTTTATTGAGTAAGAGTATATTTGAGATTGTGATTTTAAAGATAAAAATGCAATTTTAAACAAAATCACAAAAAATTAATCATTTAAGACTTTCGTTTAACTCATAGGTAATTGAGTATTTTTTTGAAAACGCTAAATTTTAAAAGTTATACTGCAATTTTTAAGGCCAACATGCGTTTTTGCTAAACGCTTAACTACGTTTTTAAAAAATATATTTTTCAATAGCACATTTTAAAATTGCTATTTTTAAAATTGTAAATCCGAACGAATCCTAATTTTAAAAATTTTATTTTTATTCTATAACTTTTTTACAATGATGACATGGCACTCCTAGTCCTAGCCAGCTCTTGATTTTTTTTTTTTTTTTAATAATAATTGGTCAATAATTAAAAATGTGATTTTAAAGATTGTTCACTCTTATTTCATCGCTACGCGCCTAATTAGTCATGGTAGCGTCCGTTTCTTTAAGAATTTTTTTATTTTTTTTATTTTATCCTTCCGTGAGGGCATGCAGACGAGCGGACGTCTAGCTCTACTCGAGCCTAATACGTCTATGTGCTGCACATGTTGATTGTGCAAGCTTCTTCTTTTTTGTGAGGGCATGCAGACGAGCTGACGTTTAGCTCTACTCGAGCCTAATACGTCTATGTGCTGCGCATGTTGATTGTGCAAGCTTCTTTTTTTTTTTTTTTGGCTTTTTTCAATGATTAGGTGTATGTGATGTGGATGTTGTTCGTAAAAATGAATCTCACACAAAATTTTATAGATAAGCGTATGATAGCGTGATACTCTTTCAACAGTGTTGCGTTTTGTTTAGTTTAGTGGGGATAGGCCACAGACGAATAATATGAACTCATTCGTGACGCACAGTGAACTGAATTCAAAATGCACCTTCCGAGGACCGAAGTAGATGCATGCTCGCAACCCCCATCCGGCATCCCATGGAATTTCATATTAATATATTATGTTGTTTGTTTATGCGAAGTGTGGCGAACATATATATATATGTATATATATAGTTCTTCTTGACTACCTTTTTACCGAGATAAATGATTTTTTTTTCTTCCCAAACTCATGGTTGTTCTATCGTCTAATTCTTTTACATTAGGATGAGTCTCATAAATTTAATGATAAATTTGTAAGAGTTGATCAAAGAATAATCATAAAATTGAACGTCTAGCATATCTCTTTTGTCAATACAAGATGAAATGAATTAAGAAAAAAGCTTGTGGAATTTGGAAACATCTCGTTGAATTCATCCTCCCACTGAATAATGACCAAACTCTGGAAAAAACTCTTCCGAATCCCAATGACAGGTTCTCTCTCCCTTTTAGAGAGAGTTTTTTGAATGTTCGTGATTCCTTTTCGAACCCTCATTGGTTTCTTTCTGCCTCCTCATGAGTGCCTTGTGGGGAGGAGGTATGGCACTCATGAGGAGGCAGAGAATTCTGGCACTCACAATGTTTATTGCCTTTACCATTCGGCCTCATCAAGCCTT